>JAMKCH010012377.1:0-26631 GCA_023653785.1 Ophioderma brevispina | reverse complement strand
CTCCTTGCCATTTATTATAAATCAGTACGGGACCACATTGGCACCAAAGACAGAGTTAGATTACATTAAAATAAAAGTAATGAAATAAATATTTGTATAGCACCTTTTACAAGCCTCAAAATGTGATTAAAACACAATCCTGAGGTTTATTAAGTGGCTGTCCACCATTAACAGGTTTATTTACTTTTACCTTATTGATCTAGTATCATCAAAACATGACCTACTCCGGCTGCGAATTACCCAGGTGCTCACATGCACTGTGCATTGCTTTCCCTCTGTGCATGTAACTTTTTTTATCTGGCATGCACGTGTGCATATAATTTTAAACTTTGTGATTCATAACTATGCAATTTTTTCAGCTTATTTCATAGAAAGTCCTTGAATGCTGATGATAAAATTTGAGCCAACTGTTCAATAGTCTAAACGTACCGAAGTCTGGTAGGAATACAGGTTAGCAGTAGCACCAATCCATGTTTACATTAGCCTGTGCATGTAACCTTTACATTGTGCATGTAAATTTTTTAAGTAAATGCACCGGTGCACATGTAATTCTAAAATTGTAATTCGCATCTGGACATAACTTTGTTTTTACGAGCCCCATCTGTCATTCTAATTTTGTTTAAAGTGAAAATCGGTCCAAGATGGAACTTAATTGTCTTACGATTTCCTTAGTAACTTACAAAATGGAGTTTGAGACACTATGGATTAGATGCAGATGGCCCTTTGGACAATTGTTTTGGAAAGTAAAGAAATCTCGAACATGTTAAAGGTAGTTAAAAAGTTCATTTCAATTTGACCATATTCCCCTTGTAAATTCATGCAAATGTTGACTTAGGCCATACCAGGAGAATGGACTTGGTTTTGTTTTTGAAATTTAACGTGACTTTGTGAATGCCAAGTTGTAATCATGTGACAGAATTTTAGTGGTGATAACAACCCAATCACCACTGATGTTGGCTTCATATTCCAAATCCTCACAACACCAATTTTGGGGTTAATGTGATGTAAAATTTTCACAACGAATATGGGTTTGTATGTCAAACTTATATTGAATTTTGGTTTGCATTAGGACAATGCACACTGAATATTTTTTTATGTGAATGCCACACTGAAATTTCTGGGTTTGTGATGGAATTCTACTGAGTTTTTGGCTTCCTGAAATCAAACCACATCAAATTTTCATTTCAAATTCATGCACGTTTGTGTTTACAAATGCCCAAATAAACACCATAAACCAAGAAAACGTACGAGTTAAGAAATCATGCATTCAGAGCCTTGTTTTTTTTTTGTGGCATGCAACTTGATAATCCATTACTGTCACTGGCCCACCCATTGAAAGTGTGTTTTTGGATACTTCCAGATCTAAGAGAGATGTCCTTGTAATTTCCCATTATGGCAATTCATTTAATGAAGTGTTGCACTTTTCTGTTCTCAATTGTGATATCTTCAAAATGGTCTACATCTACTTTTTATTTCTCCACTTTCTTATTCAGGCAAATCAGTTGGTCTACTGAGGCATTGATCGATATGTGGGGCAAAATTCCAAGCCATCCCATCAAAGGGGCGAAAATGTGCAAGTCGTCTCGCCGTGCTTTGCTCCATTCAGTATGAACTTTCCGAAATGGTGCGCATTGTGCAAAAATTACCAAATTTACTTTAATTTTTGCTTAAATTAGTCTGAAATTTGGGTTGAAATCCTGATAAAAGTATACAACCCATATTTTGGTCATGTCCCACTAATTTTTCGAGCCAGAGGGGGCACTGCCCCCCCCCCCGCCCTGGTCCCCCCCCGGTTATATGCCCTGAAGCAAATAATGAAGCATCAGTATGTATCCATTAAATGCATTATTTTGATGATGATGCTAAAAAATTGCACTCATCAAAATAATGTTTAATGTAATCGATTGCAAAATTAAAATCATAGATAAGTTGGTTGTGTATACAGCTTCGTTGTTCAGGTTATATAATTAGACCCGTACTGTTAAATTACTATGACGGTATGAAATGATTAATAGTATAATATACAAAAAGGAACTTTGTAATATATCTATTATTAATTCTACCAGCTGTTTTGAATGTGGAGTTTGATTTTTTTGTGCATAATTGTTTGGGAAATCCATGCAATTATCATAACCATGTATTCGTTTTACATGTTAGTAGAAACGTATGTGCATTGTATAGATGTTTATTCTAAGATTCTAAGCTGTCCATTAAATAAAAGATGTAACAAATTTATTTTGATAAATTTTAAACAGTTATTAATGAAAGTGCTAATTTGAAAATTAAAATATCATTTTGTTGATATTTATATTAGTATAAATTCCAGAGTTGTTTTGTTATTTTGTTTTGCTTTTTGAGGAAGATATATTAAATTAAAATCTTGGCCTAATACATTTTAATATTGAGAATAGGATAAAAAGAATATTATTATAGGTGGTCATTTAATAGACACATAGAGTCGATAGATAATTTTATAGTGATATAGAACCCAATATTCATAAAAATAGTTGAAGAAAAGAAAGCTTTTACATCATGGGTGATTTTAACATAGACCTCTTAAAAGAACGATGACCACAAGCCTACTCATGACTACTTGAATATGATTTACTCTCATTCATTCATGCCTTCTAAAAACACAAAATATTTAAAAAACCGACAAATTAAACCAAAAAATAATGCTATCAATTATTGACAATATATTGACAATGACGAAACAAAATCAAAGTTCTGCAAATTCTTTTAACTTGATATCATGATCCATCTACCGACAAATGTTGATGTCTAGCGCATGTTACAACAGTAACTCAACCATACAAAGGGGGTATTATTAAAAAAAGATTATCAGTAATGTTAATATAACTATTTCAAACAAGAACTGTCTAAGGTAGATTGGAATGATGTACTCGATATTGTAATGCAAATGATATTAGGATACTTTCTTACAACCCTTACAGACATTAGAATAATGTATACCTTTAAAGAAATGCAATCTTAAAGAAATCGAAAAAATCCACCAATCCCCATGATCACTAAGGACTTTTTGAATGTATTAACATTTAAGACACGTTATATTATACAAGAAAAAATATATAAAAAAATGCCCTGTCAAGAACGATGCAAACATTTAAGACCTAAGGAATAAATACATACCTTATTAGAAATCCAAACGCAGATTTTAATTTTAGGAATTTCATTCCTATGCTAAAATAAACATGCGACAGACGTGGAAAAACGATAAACAATATATTAGGCCGTGGTAATAGTCAAAGTCAAACATCTTAATTCAGAACTGAAGCTGGTAGAATAATATAACATTCAAAGGATCTTGCTAATGATTTATAATTACTTTGTTATATTGGCCCCAAACTTGCGTCTAATACTATGCATTCTAGCCCATTACAAAATAAACATGTATATGTTCCAAATTTGGGTCAAAAGATTAACGAAAATTATCAAATAATTTAAAAATCCAAACAATAATCCCTGGGTCATTATATAGGAAGAAATTGTAAAAGGGTATTCCACTAAATTGTAAAGCCCTTGACAGCATATTTAATTTAATCAATATCAACAGGTATTGTGCCTGATAGCCTCAAAGTGGCCACAGTAATTCCAATTTACAAAAAAGAAAGATAACCGAATTATGTACTAACTAATTGGTCCAGTAGCTGTGTTACCTTGTTTCTCCAAAATTTTGGAGTCGACTAGTTTTGAATCGCTGTATGCAATATATTTATAAACATAAAATCCTCAACAAAAAAACAAATTGTGGATTTCGAAAAATCTTCCTACTTTTATGTCAATAGTGTGTCTAAGTCGATGAATTTAGTAAAGCCACAGAGTCTTGAATTAAACAACCTTGGGACTATTTTTTTTGGATTTGTCAAGGCCTTTGATACTATCGATCACAATATCTTACTTCACAAAATTAAGAATAAAACGGATTTAGAGGGTTGTATTGGATGGTTTAAGAATTATTTAAGTAACAGGAAACAATATGTTTTATTATAACTTAAGTAAATCCGATCTCAAATACATTATTTGTGGAGTCCCTCAAGGTTCATTTACTAACTATTGTCCATAACTGTTGACCTTGTTATTCTTCTGGGTTTCTTTTCTTCTCCAAAATTTTGGAGCGACTAGTTTTTGATCGATGTATCAATATATTGAATAAACATAAAATCCTCAACAAAAAACAAATTTTGGATTGTTCGAACAAATCATTCTACTGGGTTTGGCAATATTGATCTAAGAGATAAAGTTAGTAAATCCACAGAGCTTAATGAACAACATTGGGAATTTTTTTGGATTTGTCAAAGGCCTTTGATACTAATCGATCACATATCTTACTTCACAATTAGAATATTACGGATTTAGAGGGATTGTATTTGAATGGTTTAAGTAAGAATTATTTAGTAAACAGAAAACAATATGTTTATTATAACTTAAGTAATCCTATCTCAAAGCCACTTATTGGGTGGGTCCCCAAGGTTCAATTCCTGGGACCGCTTTTATTTATACTTTACGTTAATGATATTCTAACACTTTCGCCAGTCCTCGATTTATTTTATTCGCTGACTATACCCACTATATTTATTCCTCATTCTGATATAGTTAGTAAAATAGACCGTAATTAATGGAGAGTTCATTGGAAGTAACTGGTTCAAAAGCGAATAAATTAATCGTAAATGCCTACAAAACCAATTATATGGTTTAGGTACTAGATATGTAACGAGTACATATGCAATAAAACACCCTTAATGATATTGTTTTGGATAGTCAAATCCTTGAAAAAGTTAATAAGACTAAGTTTTTGTTTGGGGCTCGTCATGATTAAACTTAACCCTGGACATTTCATATCGATGGTATTTCAAAAACATCTCAAGAAATTGTGGCATTTTAAATAAGTTAAAACCCTATTCCAGAGAGCATACTTTACACACACGGATATTGTACTCTTATCTTACCTTATATAAACTACAGTATCCTATTAGCAGGGGTATACTTGTAAAGGCTATTAGATAGATTTTAAACTTCGAATGGGCTGTGCGATCAATATCAAATATACCATTTCAGCGAGTCATTTCACTCAAATCCTCTATTTATTCGTTACAATGTTTTTAATGTGTATGATACTTATAAACTAGAACTTGAGTATTCATGTTTAAGGCATCATAATAATTGTTACAATATCTTGTACTTTTTAGAAACATCATGAATTCACGACTACCACACAGATATTCTAATAATTAGTACTTGCAAAGACCAAAAAAGCATTTTCCCTTATCAAACCAACGTTAGACATCTGGTCCCTATTCTTTGTAATCTCGTTAAAGAAAACATAAAGCAGTCAATATGTGTAAATCATTTTAGAAGTCAATTTAAGTTAATTCTTTTATCCGGCTCCGAGCTTTTTTTTGGAGCGCAATATATTCTTTTTTCACTGTCTTGTGTCTTGGTCAGTTTTGTTTGGTCAGGTACAATTTCCTTTTTTATTGTAGTACTGTAACGTTTAAGTTAGGGGGTGACCTTTTCTGGTCTTATTGGCCTTCCGGTCACCTCCTCTCATTACATTTTTGTTTTGTTTTTTTGCGTTTGTATTTTAATGATATGGAAAATAAATATCTGAAATCTTGAAAAATAATTTATTTAATACTTGAATACCAGAAAAAATATCATCTGCGCAGATAAATATAATTCTATTTATATCTTCAGATGAAAGACCAAATAAATCTGAAATATATTGACTTTTCATGCACTGGTATATTCTGGTCCTTGTTCAGCTTTATTGATTTGGGGTAATAGACACTAGAATGCAAGTTACCCAAAGTTGTAGAGTCAGGAAAATGGGTGTTTTTTCAAATTAGTATAACTTCGGTTTGCCCATGTTTGGCAGGAGGAAATTCAAGCATTCTTTTTTTTAATTTAGACATTCAGGAACTGAATCTTTCTAATGACATATGAGGTTTTCATGGAATTCTTAACAGAGTTTTTACGAACAACAAAAAAAAATGAGCAAACTTCTTTTGTAATCAGCCTGCCATGCTTTGCCATATAAGGCTTCTCTGAAGTAGTTAGCAGGGGCATCGAGCATGGATTCTTTCTCCAGTTTTAATCTTGAATGATACTAGTACACCGAAAGTAAAATAAACATTTCTGAATCTTTTGAGAGCATAAGAAATCAGAAAATGATATCATCTTATTTAGATTCATTAGTTTGGTGATGATTGTTTTTTACAATAATAGCTATCACATTGTATTTTTTTAACCCAACACGCTGCCACACTTTAATGGGTCGACTGATGATAGTAGCTTGTAAAAACCTGGCAATGTCAACTAATGGGCACTGGGTATAGTTGACATGGCCTATTAGGCCAATCTATGACTCAAAAGAATAAAACACTAAATGAAGTGGAAATGTTAAAAAGTGTTACTCTTAATAAATGGGAGAACATTACTTTTTGATTTACTCTAATTTCTGAGCCATTTTAATACCCTTTCAACCCTGGTTATTTTTTTTAGGTTATACCACATGAGGCCGTAAGCTTTGAGATGGTGTTGCCATAATGACCAACACGCCATCTAGGAACATACTGACCCAAATCATAGGCTTGTTTGTACTCATTTGAATGAATTTTTCATGCTGTTTGCAAATTGGTAATGGTAATGGCACCATTTTAAAATTTTGGAACAAAGTTGACATGTTTTAATATCTGAAAGAGCAACATTGTAATCTTGCTAAATATACCCACCTAGAGAAAGTATGACAGAAGGTATAAGTTTATATGATAACTTCTCTACCCTTTCGATTAGGATTTGTTCCTTGTAACATACTTTCTGAGGCACTCTGCTGTCGATGTTTAGAGTATGAAGTCCGCAGGTAAAACATCTTTTCCTGACATATTGGACTTTGACCTTGTTATTGCAAATGCTTGCACTACTAATAACCATCGGAACCGTCTGGTTGGGATGGCTCTAAAAATTGCCTTTTCCAGAAATTCTGTGCTATGTGGACATACAAAAGTACTTGACTCATCCATCGTCCTGTAATTATTGAATTAATTATTTCATGTGTCCGGTCTGTGCAATTTCTTTTACAGGTTCATTTTCATGATCCTAGCACTCTCATTTTTTGTTGGCCGTGTTCAGTTTGGGCAATTGAACCTCTGTGTCCCCTTAAAATAATGTTTTCCTCCCCTTGGTTTCAATTCATCGTACAGAGTGCCTGTTCCAAAATCATACCTTTTTCTCTATTTCATATCACATAATTTCTTCTTTAAAAAGCTTTGCAAATACCTTATTGGTTGTTATTATACAGGTACAATCTTCTTTCGGCATTCCAATAAATGAAATCCTATCACCACCAGCAATTCCACAGTTGACAGTGCATTGCAAGCATATGGATCCTGGGGACCGTACAGCTTTGGAGTGTGTAATGAACCTTATGAATTTATTTTTCTTTTATTGGATTGTTGTCATTTGAATGTGGTGGTGGACATGAACGACCGCTTCTTGATAAATTTGTTGGCCTACATGGACACCACGTATCTGGATCATAAAAACAGGGATTGGTCAAGCTGGATTCGTGTTATTTTTGTGCTATATGTGTGCGGTGGTCAGAATAGGATAAGCAAAATTGACGCCAGCGCCTATCCATTCCAAAAAAAAGTTGTACCGAGTCATAATTTTACTGCCCTTCTTAGGAATGTATCAACAACTTAATATTGAACTTAACATAAGATGCACTAAAATGTGTCTTTTCAAACATTTTTTAAATACAACAGGCCTTTTTTGTACAACAATGTCCAGGATCCGGGACTTTATGACAATCATGAAAAGCAAAAAACAACAGTTTTCTAATGTAAATCTAACAAGCTTTAATTTTCATTTTTACGAAGAACGTTTTTTATTATTATTTTTTGATAGAATGCCCAAACAGCATTGAGATACAATAATGCCATTTTAACTTTGGACACAAAATGACTGACTGTGGCTTTAATAAAAAAAAAAGCAAAAACGGCGCTATAAATGTTATAGATGCAACTTATCTCCTCATTTTACAGGATGCGTAAAAAGATTGCCACTTGGTGCTGAGCCATCCCCAACTGATGCATATAGGAGGTTTTTGAGACTTCTCCTCTTTCAAAAACTCCATATTGGATGTTAACCCTGTTACAAAACATGCCTTTGCATGTTTTCAGAAACCCGAGAGGGTTATAATAAATCCCTCTTACGGATAAAGTTTCCGCCAGCTTTCCTCCTGGGCAGTTATCAAGGTCTAGAAATAACGGCATCGGTCTATTCGCAATTTGTGGTGCGCAAATGATGGTGGGGGGAAAAGCTAATAATAAGGAAATGGTAATGTGTGGGAGGAATAACCACACAACATACTGATTAAAATAAAAAATGTGGATTGTTATGCGAGTAGTTATAGCTAATAGATCAAGTTCTGTGTGTGGGTGATAAGGACGAGCTTAGCATCTTAGGTTACTTGGAGGTTAATTCGGTTATTGGTTTGGAGTGTGTTTGAATTTATTATAATCTGACGAGGCGCAGGACAAGGATTTGTTTGTTAGGCTGGGGATTTTGTTGAGAGTCTTGGGAGAGATGAAGATATCTTTCACCAGGTATGATGAAAAATATTTAGGCAGCCTTCCATAATGGGTAGCTTATAATTGTATCTCATTGAATACATTAAGTGTGGTATAATCTTGTTGCCTGTGGGTACTCCAGTTGTCCTCAAATGGAATGGTTACCATTTCTCAAGTTATGTTTGCGTGATCCACCAGAGATCAACAACTTATGCATGAAAGGGTAACTATGGGTTCAGTAACATTTGATAGTGTTTCGTCATTCCATCCATGGTGAGGGTGATGATGATGATTGAGGTTGAGGAGGAGGGGATGAGGAGGGGGGAGGTTGGGGTGGAGGAGTGGGGAGGAGGAGGAGAGGGGGGTGGTGGGGGGGTGGAGGTGGTGGGAACCCTTCTAAAAACACTCTTGCACTCGTACTGATTTATAAAATATTTTGAAATAATTTCCCATTATGGTCCTACTCTCTTATCTTTTTTTTTTTTTTAATGTTTTTTGGTTTTTTTAATTGGTTATTTTTGAGTAACATTTTGTATTTATGACCAAAATCTAAAACATGTTGAGATTTCACAGTGAGATTTTAGGCATGTTTAAGCGATTTTACATGTTCATTAAACATCAACACTACTGTATCCCATGTCTTAATCACTGTTTACCAGTGTACACCTGTGATAATTGTGTAGTCAATCATCAACTGTTGAAGCAGGTTCTGGGCCTGGTTGATTGCTTGATCGAAAACTTCACTTCACGCTCGCTGAATATGTGGTAAATTTCAGCTTGTATGTATCTTGCACATTAGACTCCCAATCTGTAATTTGAACCTTGTGGTTTTTTTTTTTGCAAAGACACTTCACATGCTTAAGTCAATGCCTTCTCCCACATTTCTTAACAATCATACAAAGTATGAGGTCATAATATCCCATTAGTGGTGAAAAATAGTGCAAGTGTAGAAAGAAGACAATGGGAAAGTGATCAGAATTAGAGTAGGGGCTTAAAAAAAGCCTTTGGGGTAGGGGTAGGTTTAGAGTTAGCTTTAGGGTTATAGGAGGTTAGAATATTCCCTTTTCTGATTTTTTTAAAAAGCAACAGCAAATGATCCAATTGCCCACTGATAGACTATATTTGTAATAAAACAGGGCTTCCAAGCAATTCTGAGGACCAGCGAAGAGGGTGGGTTAATATCGAATTCTAGGTCAACCCTCAACCAGATTCAACAGGTTCTTGTATTGTAGGACACTCCACCGTCTTAAGAGATGTGGGAAGCCTTTTTAGACTGTGAACTCGATGAAAATCACGTTAATCTACCAGGGGGAAAATGAGACACAAATGGAAGTAAAGTATCGGGATTAAAAGTATAGCGGATTATAATTTGATCATCCCGGATCCTTTTTTGTCAATATATTTGTATGTCATCCACAACTCATTTTCATAGCGTCAAAATATCTGGCTTTTTTTGGCTTTTTGCATGTAAATTGGAAATAACCGGTTAGAAAAAAGAAATTGGAATAAGTATACGATGTGAGCGCGAGGTCAGGATGGGAGGAAGAGTTCACAAGATGGTGCTAAGGAAGCTGTGTATTGTAGGTCTGCATCATCGTCTATTATTTGCATAAGGAAGCTTTGTTCATATGATATTTCCTTTGTGTTGACCGAGACCCCCCTGCGCATACAATGCATCTGCAGTATTTCATCGTTTATCGTCCTTGAACAACTAGGCTATATTCAGCTGACGTGTGTCAATGACTTTATGTTACATAATGTCCTTTTTTTGGTATTCAACTGAAAAAGGTTTTTGACAGGAAAGCTTGGATCTCTATATAATGTTTCAATATAGTGATATATATTGGATAATATTGATTAAGGGTAAAAAGATATTAAAACATTTTGCCCAAATTTGGTTGACAACATTTTCTTTCAAATCTTTTAAAACAGATTTTGTGGAGTACACATGCAGGTGTGGCCAGGATGGTGGTCTTTCCATGGGGCAAGTTCAGTTCTGGATCAGAGTAAAAATATCCCAATTGCAAGGCTGTGCAAGCACAAATATCCACCAAATGCAGTGAAACAAGGAGTACATAGGATCCCTTTAGCCTTGAATACCAACGTAAGACTTTAATTTACATAAAAAAAATCCAAGGTGCCGAACCCCCTGCTGACAACCCTTTGGGGTACAGATTTTAATAATACTCTTAATGGTACCATCACCATGTACTTTTGATCCCATCTGCTTGTGATGTTTCAAAACATATAGGTTCTAATCATAACCTAAAGGTCATCCTAACCTTAAGGAACTTCCCACTCTTTTGTATATCTGTGATATTTCCCATTGCTATCTCAGTAGATAAACAAAATTGTAATTTTTTAAACAGTATTGGTACATAACATGGAGATTTACTCTTGTATCATATAAACCTGGTCAATGGCTAAGCATAAAAAATAAGGAAGTTCAGTTGAAATCTTATACCTTGACTGTTTATCAATGTAAATGATAACATCTTTCTTTTTCTGCTTTAGATAAATCAAAACAAGTACATGATTATTTTCTTGAATAGTATTTGGGCCCCAGCTGATGAAATTAATATATATACATTTCACCCATTTAAATAAAGCCCTATAGATGTGGACTGGCCAGGTATCGTATAACATCAACAATAGTTTGTCAAATATTGCCCATACCAAAGAAAAGGGAAATATTGGAAAACATTAATCCTACCAATGAGCTGATTACAGTTTGAGGTGGAGTGGATCGGCTTGGCTAGAAAACAAGATTGGACTTTATCATTGTTGAGACAATCTAGGTGGTGTAGGGTTACTTTAGTAGTCTAGATATTTGGAACTTGATATTTTGGGTTAGTCTGTATTATTTTGGAACTTACTCTTTCACTGAGAGATGAGGAAAAACTGATCAAATCAATCAATTAATCATCTGATCAATGGATTGGTAGTTGAATAGATGAATGATGGGCACATGTACATGGATAGATGCATTGCTGGATTGACTTATTGATTTCCTGCTTAACTGATTGATGTTTCAGTGAAATTAGTTGGGTCATTTGGAGCAATTCTGTGACCGTGCAGAGCAGAGCATTATTTCTCAGTGGATTTATCTTCTATGAAGGTTAATGAACAAATTTAGCAGGGGTGCCCCTTCCTGAAAGTGGCACTGAGAAATGATGCTCTGCTCTCCACGGTCACAGAATTGCTCCAAATGACCCAACTAAATAGCATTTTTGTTTTGCCCCAGTGTTCACCTCGTATATTTTTGTAACAGATTGACTCTTTTATAATTTTGTGAGCAAGAAGAACATGACATTTATTTGTCATGTAAGCAGTCATATAATGTTTCCTAATTGTGTTTCCTGCAGTCAACAGCTGTACACATTTTGTTTTATTATTATTATCTTTCACTGATGATGCAATGTCTCTGGATGACACAAATCAATTCTCAAAACACAATTTCGGAATTGCCCTCGCCCCTTTCCTAATCCCCAATTACAGTTACTGAATCCGACGTCTGATACCTTAAGATGTTTCTTGGCCCCTCAATCTTAAGACATGGCACAATGTGGGATGATCAGGTTCATGATGGAGGGCTCGAGTTGGATAACCTTTCGGATGCTCAAGTTAGCATTTGGCTTTTTGATGTAATCTCTGGGGTGAAGAAGGGTTTTAGTGAAGGAAATTGTGGCATCTTCTAGTTTTTGTTTTGTGGCATCTTCAATTTTTTTTGTGTTGTGTCTGGATGTAATATTGAATGGCTTGATGTTCTAGAATCTTGTCCCAAAGCCCATTGATATCAAACTTTGCATATTTGTGCAATAAGGTCATTTTGCAATTCCATGTCATGGTTTATAAAGTGGCGTGTGAATCTTTTAAGAATACCCCACTCAAATTGCATTTATATCTTAAGTAGTCTGAATGTGGGGTTGTGCTCCAAACAGATGCATTTGTTATTGTTGACATTTTCTATATTATTCTCTGGCTCATAATTTCTTGGACAGTTTAGAACATACGCCCGCTTCCCCGCCAAAATGGTGCACCATTGTGTTGTACGTAGACGCAGTGCACGCACCGATCAACGTGTGCGTTTGTTATGTCCAAGAAATTATGGCCCTTTTGCACCTATGTAAGCACTGGCATCATTATCTGTCTTACCAGTTGTAACAGTATATAAGACATGATTTGATCATTCGAAGAACATGCAATATGCAGTCTGTGTACAAGTCAACTTTGGGGCTACCAGCATGTCAGTTTGACTTTTGTACTTGGTTGTGCTGAGTGTTTTCACAAATTTTAGGCCCAAAAGCTCTTGACTGCAGCTGTACACACGAACAGAAAAAAATGTTTTTTAAGTATTTTATTGTAAGATATTTGTTTTTTGTTTTGTTTTCTGTGCTTTAATTTTGATTTTAATAAATTCCTAAAAAATACAATAATGCATGATGCTATGGTAAATTTTATTTAATAAAATAGACAACTTGTTTTAAAACAAGGAATGAAAATTAAAAACAAACCAAGAGCAGAGAAACTACAGAAATCATTTTTAATGTGTTAATTGGAAAGCATTTTGTTTTGTTTTGCTTTGATTTTGACTTTGATAAATTAGAAAGAAAAAATATAAGAATCTGCCATGCATAATAAATTTGATTTAAAAACACACCATTGTATTAAAAAAAAGCACAAACAAATGAATACAATATTTTGACAACCCCCTTCTTTCTGGAGCTATTTATAATATTTACCAATTTAAATAAAACAATGAAATTGAAGACAAGGAGGAATTGAAGTTAAAGCTTCATAAGCATTGAATTTATCCCTTATTTGTTTTTTGTTTTTTGCTAGGTAAATTACATAAAACAATTCCAGCATCTTCAAAAATCACATCATAGTTTTTCCTTTATCACAAGAACAATAACAAATGTAGCACACACACATATTTCATCAGCCAGAGAATGAAACACAAGATTTCCCCATTTGGAAAGCCAAGTCTACCTTGCCTACAAAATACGGATATTAGTTTCACCTAGGAGGGTGTATATTAAGAATGGAGTCACTTAACTCTGTTTTCTTGTGAGCAAATGGGTCATTACCTACGGCAAATCATAATGCCAGGATGATATCTTGGGATATTATTTTGCTTGGGTTTCTGTTGACTGATTTGTGTAACTTGTTTTAGTTGTGTTTTTTTAAAGTGTGGAGTGTAATGTATGAGCTGTATACTACAATTTTGATTTGTACATAATGATTTGCTTTGGGTGTGTGTGGGGGTGCATGTGTGTATTTTTTGTACATAACAATTTGCTTTGAGTGTGTGTGGGGGTGCATGTGTTTATTTTTTTGGTCAACATTGTCTTTTAGGGTAAAAAGATTATTATAAAAGCATGAAAACAATACACTAGATTTAGCACAAAAAATACAAACCTTTCAAAAATTGTTTTCCAGATAGATTGCCAGGTGATATAATAGGTTTTCAAAATTGTGAACCATACTTGCACTATTTCACTTACATATGCCCCACCTTTGCACCCAATTGACTCAAACTACCCACTCCACCAACTACCAAAGCCAACCTATTTATCACATTTCAAACTCACAAAGCCTTACCATGAGGATTCTCCATTAACCCATCCCTTGCTGATTAAGCTAACTCCTCCATTTCCACCCTGCCCCATCCCATTTCACCCATCCCCACATCAACCCACCCACCACCACAAACCAATCCACCCCAACCAAACTCAACCCCATTACACAATGTTGATGATCATTCATCCTCATTTTGTAGAAAAAAGGAGTTGGTCCTGCAAACAGGAGTTTGTTCTATGTTCCATATGCTTAAATTCATCCTTACAAATAGACTGGAAAACCTGGAACATAGAGAAGATGCTTGCCATACCTGGAAAATGACCAAATTTGAGCAAAAAACCATCGTGGTATTTATGTGAGGTTTCAAACCCAAAACAACCTCTCTTGAAATATAATGGGGTTGTAGACTTCAGGGGTGGGGAGGAAGTTGTGATAATTGTGTTAAAAAAGAAAAGGAAAAAAATATATAAAGTGTGCACAAATAGGGTAACATGTCTGTTTGAAGAAGAGTGATAAATGGTACTTGGTATCCACGCAGTGATTCAAGGTTCTTGTTAGCTTAAACGGCATGACTGCACAGAGTGATGGCCATTATGTGTGACAGTGTGTTTTGTCTGCTTGGTTTTTTTAATAAGTTATTCATTCAAACTGATTGAGTAGATAACTCAGTGTCTATGTGTGGTGATCTCATTAGGGTTTTTGCACAACAGTTGTGATGTTGCCTAAATGATGCCTGGCTGCTGTTTGTTATTTAACCATTGCTATGCTGTGAAATAACACAGATGGTTTCATGCTCATTGTACCTGTGTTGTGTACCAGTTTTGACATTGCTGGAACTGCAGAGTCTATGTGATTTGCGTATTTTATTTTATGCAGCAGCTTTTGTCAGGGGTTAATTTTTGCGTTGTGTATATGAAGACATCAGTAACTTCTAGGTTAACTTCTATACAGCTCAGTAGGTTCGTAGTGTCTTTGAAGTTCTCATGGCAGCCCATTAAACTTGGGTAGAGAGTTTAGCTGTACCCCACTGTAAAATCTGCATCCTTTACAGCAGTGGCGTAACCAGACCTTTGCAAATGGGGGGGCAGAAGCAGACAGAAGGGTCCAAGGATTTTTTGAGGGGGGGGCTAATTGGTCAGTGCTCCATAGAACACCTGTACAAAAAGGTCAGTTCATTTGGCGGGGGGCTGGCGGGGGGGGGCAAAGGGTTCTGTTTGGGGGGGGCTTGCGCCCCCCCTGAACCCCCGCTGGTTAGCCACGTTTACAGATGAACAACAGGTGCAGAATGCAGTTGGGCTGACATTATGGCTTGTCAAGCTCGCAGCCACATGTCGACTTACGTAGATGGGGTTTATATGCCACAAACCTTTTTCTCCTGTAGTACCCCATGTTGATAATATCCAAAATGCATATGATAGGCTTGTTAAAAGGGCAATCAACATTTCATTGCTTTCTCCATCAATCCCTTTTAAAACTATTTTGAGCTATTTTCTTTGAAGTGATAACTCAAAATGAAAACAACATTTAAAAGCACCATTCAGCTTCAAATATTTCTACCACACAGCAAGAGGGACCTCACCTTGCACAACCATGCTACACCCTTAGTGTAGACAAACACGAATGCAGCATGTACCCCCAAACATACATTTAGCATAGGTTTATGGCACATGGGGGTTTTGAATCAATCCATAATGCATTGCATTGTCCCACACGACTGTACTGTACTAACATGTGTCAGGATTAGGATGAAAAGTGTTTGCAGAAAGTTTAACAGCCCAAAAACATTCATAACCATGATAAAATCTTCCTGAAATACAGCACTTTGGTGCTAAATGGTATAAAAGTCAGGGTTTTAGGGGCGCCGAGGGGCGAACCTATTAGATGGCTTTGGAAACCGTTACGGCGGCCAGGGTAAGTGTAAGGGATGCGGCCCGTATAGCGGGTGTGCCTTACTTTTCTGTTGTTTGCGAGCAACGAAGTACCCGACAAAAACGTTCAATTTTCTCGTAGGTTCTATAGGTCAGACCCAATTACGATACATATTCAAAACAAACATGTAACGGACCCTCTGCTGCAAAAAATCTCCATCAACCCGTCGTTTCCGGAGATAACGTTAATCCTCGCTCGCCGCAGAAATACTAATAAATATCTTTCGGCAGTCTGTACACAGACCACATTCCGGACTGCCGTCGGAAAAGTAGCCAAAATGGGGATTTCTAAGGTACATCACGATATGTTACATATAGCGGATGTTCCAAATTTATGGTGGAAAATATATGCGGAGTTGGCTCGAAAAATTACCCCAATGGACCTAAAAATTAATTTCTTTCGGCAGCGATTTATCAAGAAAAAGTTCTCTATTTTTCCTTGCGAAATTTACAGGAATATTTTTAACGTTGTTGAAAAACACTCTATAATGCATCATCCACGTAACCGCCATATTGGGTCAAGTCATAGTGGACCTGAGTGTCTTCCATCACCTTGTGAATCAATCGAGAAGTTACATGATTATATGGACAGTCATATGTAGAGCAGCGTTTTTAAGGCACTAACGCATATTGCATTATTTTCCCCCGTGTCATGGTGTCGAAATCAGGTCCAAGTGAAGTTGATTTTCATTGTGTATTTAGTTTTGTTTTTGTTTGAGCTGTTTGGTACCAGGTAAAGATGTCCTTGTTTTGCTTTTTTTCTCCCTTCCCCATTGTTACTTTTTTAACCACTTTTTTACACAGCTTAAATTGAATCACGAAGGTGCGAATAAGTAGGCCAAAATGAAAAATAATGTGAAACAAAATTGACAACGGAAACAAGACATAAATTTAACCACATATATAAAATTACAAATAAAAAAAATTCAAAAGGAATTAACAAATTGAAAAATGAGTGAAAAAAAAAGAAAACGCTAAATTACAAATAAAAAAGAAAAAAACAAATAACAGACAAGATTTTAAGCAAAAGAAAAACAATATTACGTTAAAAATTAATTAAAAATACATAAACTATATAAGCAAAGTAAATTAAGACAAAAGTTAAGAACAAAAATAAATGTAAAACATAAGAACAAATGCATTAAATGAAAATACACCAATAAACAAAGTACTAAAATAAAAATGAACTAATAAAAATAAAAATCTTTAAAATACTAAAAAATTAAGGATAAGTTGATAAACTAATAATAATTTTAAAAAAACAAAATTACAACTGGAAACAAAGAAAAAATTTAAATATAAATAAAATACAAAATAAAAATTCAAAAGAATTAAACAATTGAACAATAAGGGGAAAGACAAATAAAAAAGAAAAGAAAAGACGGAAGGAAACAAATAAGAATTTAAAGAAAAAACAATTATAAATTAAAATTAATTAAAAATACATAAAATATATAAGAGATTAAATAAAAACACAAAAAATTATTACGGCCCATTATGGGAATTGGATGTAGTTTTCAGTGATGTCGAAAAAAAGGAGGAGGTCACTATTGTCATTTATTCATTATTTTCAAGATTTTCATTATAATTGTCTTACGTCAGTGGGTATAAGATGAGTGTCTAATCTAAATTCATATTATCAGCTTTTAACACAGTTGGATTCTTTTAAGTAATATTTCCTCAAAAAAAATCAATTTTTCAAGAGTGAAGATTTGTAAAGCTCGATAGCCAGAGTATGATCAGGAAGGCATTGGTAGGGAAATATAAAAGTTTTCATTATTAACCAACTAAGTAAACCCCTCAGCCACAAAAAATGTTTAAAGATGATCAGAGACATGCATGATGATTATGAGAGGCTGAAAAGTTATGATCTGTATTTAAGATTTCCGAAAATATGACTTTTAACCAAAATAAAAAGAAATAAAGAAATAATCAAAAATACGAATACGAGCAAAAATTAATGAATGAAACAGGAAAAAAGAAGCATTTAAAATGAGCAAAATATTTTAAAACTAAAAAGTAATACCAATAAATTAATTTAACGAAATAAAACCCGAATATTAATAAATGAAAAAAAAAAAAACAAATAATTATTAAAAAGAAAATCGAAAGAAAAATGTTTTTTAACAATTATAAAAATAAAAAAATATTACACTCAATGTTATAAAAATAATGAAAAATATAGTGTTTTTTTTTTCAAGTTAATTTTTTTCAAGTTTTTCAATTTGGTGAAATGAGAACCTGAATTGGAGGGGTTGGGTTGGTGGAAGGCGGGTATTGGCCAAAAAACACCCTTGTAAATGTGGAACCCACTGGCGTTGTTGGAAAAGAGAACCCCGGGGGTTAGTTGGGAAATGGAAACTCTGGGAGGTTGAGAAGACTCTGCGGTTAGAGGTCATGGATGCACAACGAGGGGGTATTGCCATTTATATTCCGTCAAGTGCTTCTGACCAATACATACAGCGCCATGACGGAATCAATTAATGTAATTACCAAAAAAGGGCCTTGGGGTAGTGGGATGGGGTATTGGGAATTGTCCATATAGATAAAAAGGATTTAAGGGATGGAGGTAATGTAGCTGTGCCCCTGGGTTTAGTGGTAGTTGGAGGAGGAAGGAACCTGGGTTAGTTGAAAGGCCACTCTTTGTAGATGAGAAGGGTGGGGTCTGTGTTAGTTGGGAAGGCGCTCTGTGACCGCTGTGAAGGGCTCCCAAGACAGTTGGGAAGATCTTGGATAGGTTCGAAATGAAGAAAAGGACCTTGGGACTTGGGACAGCTAGTAAAAGGGCCCTGGTATTATAGTTGCAAAGGGGCCGTGTGGTCGGTATAGTCAGACAGGGACCCTAAGTGTGACAAATGTGAATAATGTACAGGTCGTCTGTATTAAGTTCACCAACAACTAAAAACGGTTTCAGTACTATATCTTGTATGTGCAATATATTATAGAGATATACTTTGGATACTTTGCAAAGCCACGTGTGTACTAAACAAGTTCAATTAAAACTTCACGAATTCAATATGATATTGTGTATCTACCATTTCTTCTTACATAAGTATTCCCAACCACTAGGATAAACCCAAACAAGACTCACTCCTTGGGGCGCCCTTTCCTTTTTAAAGGAATTTTTATTATGTGTTTTATAAAAATAGGATTTTTTGGATACTGATCTTAAGGTGAGAAATTTCCCAAAACTGGGGCCTTGTGGATGGACTCAATACAACCTCTCTTACGGCGGCATGGCATGGCAGTTCCCATTAAGATCCTTGGTTAAATTTATAGCAATGAGTTGATTGATTGAACGTCAGAAGAATATCCCCAAAAATTGTATTGTTACACTTAGATAAGTGGATTAGCACTGATTATATGGATTACAAGATGGGATTATAAAAATTGCCTTCATGGTGTTACCCCAAAGGTTCAAATGTTCAAGAAGTCAGTGAAATGGAGGAATTGTGCTAACAAATGCTCTTTCTTTGTTTTACGGCTCTGTGGCGCAATATTATTTGACGAAAATTTGAGATATTTTATGTTATAAAACGCACTTTAAAAAGTATGAATCGGTTAGGGTATTGTATAAATCTTTAAAAAGAAATTCTTACATTTTTGGCTAGCAGGGAGCACACAGAGAAATGTAACCTGTGACTCATAAATATTGCCCCTTTCATGTAAATTTTACACGCTGCTGGCAATATTAATCATGAAGAATTGACTGGGTAAAAAATTACATACTTAGCAAATAGTTTTGCCAACTGTTAAAGGTTTGCATAGTATGGGGCATGTATTTCTTTTGCCTGTGGTGAGTTGTTCACTAAAATGTCAATGTTTATACACCCGGCAAGTGGCATCTTATTCTAACAACATTTCTAGCACGAAAACTCCTCACCAAATATTAAGGTCATATTTTATTGTAATAACAGAATAGTAAATATTGCAATAAAAATCAAATATTAAGTGACAGGAGATTTTTTTAGGGGATACAAATTTCTCTCAAACTGCATCAGTTTTGTTCGAGCAAATACTGAATGTTTCAAAGGTTTATTGGACAAATAGAGAACAAAGAAAACCACAAACTTGTTTTGAACATTGCCATGCTATAGTTATCTTCCCCCCCAAAAAAGAAAACCATGCTCCTGATTTTTTGTCGTAAATACTAAACATCATCGTAGGTTTATTCATTACTTTATGTCCAGTAGAAACGTGCATAATTATTTGTTTGTAAATGGTATGAAAAGACTCAAACTAAACTGCAGTACACCCAACAAATATAGATTACTTTAAAACTATATGCTGTAATCAACGTTTATATGACAGTGTGTTCAAAAAACACTATCATCTTGGTATTAGTGGTTCTCTTAAAGGTCCCAGGAAGGAGATGATTAACTTCCTCCCAAATCGTTACGGGGCAATCCATTCCAAAAACAGGGCCAGAAGAAAAAAGGGAAAGAGTTCCCTATGTACCCCTCTTTGATTTTGTTGACAGGAACAAATCTTTAATTATGCCTAACACTAACAAATACCCTAACCCTAATTTGGCCACAAAAAAAAAAAAAGAATTTGGTAATTGTAGAACTTCAGAAGAGGGTACATATGGAACTCTTGCCCCAAAAAAGAATACACTACCAGTGACATCATTAGGAAACTATTGATTTTCAGTCAGTGCCACGAATAGATTCACACCAGTCACTGGAATTTTCTCTTAATCTCTGACAATCAATAAGTTTCACTAATGATGTTCATCACCACCAAAATATGAATGCTTTCTCATCCCTCCTTGTAGACTTGACACAAACCACATCAATTCGAGTTGCATTCCTGGGATCTTTAAATAAAACGTCCAAAAATAATGCATCTTGCAGAGTATTGGTTTAAGTTACACTAAATAAGATAGAAATTATCACCCATTTAACTTGAAAACTGGAATGACACTCCTACACATGCGACGTGTTGAGGTTGCAGGTTGTATGACGATCAGTAGGGGATTAAATTTACGTTTATGACATTTTATGCCAGAAGTAATATACAACATATTGGCATAGTAGACACTATGGAGAGGCCTATTTTTTTGTGTGGCAGTTCAATGTCAATTGTTGGCACCAACAATAGAATGATTCTGGGGTCTGGGGCGCTACCTTCTATTTGGAAAAATTATGTATTTGCTGTTTTCTTCAAATTACGGTTGGAGGAATTCAGTTTACACCAAAGCAAAGGTAAAAATGTTCAGGTAAATGGTTTACTGATTATCGTATAAAAATGTAGTTGTACTAGCTAGGACCACACCTTAGAGTTTAGAAAAGGGGCAAAAATGGCTTAAATGGTGCTAAAGTTTTATGTTTAGTTTTATGTTTAGGTGTCCCTAAAAATCTAAAGTACTGATTTTTGCCCATGACGTAAAGCTTACCATTAAAAATAACCCAATCGATAAGGATTACGCTAAGAAATGTTCTTTTGGTACAAAAATTGTGAAATTTCTAATTTTGTATAGGAGCAAATACAAAATTCAGCCTAGTTTTAATTGGAAATTAAGCAAATCAAAATCACCTTTTTTCTTCCCTTTAAGACATTTCTGTAGCCAAATATGATGTAAGAAATCTATTGAGTGTCTATCTATGTGAAATTATTTTCTGACCACAATTTTTTGATGCCTCAACAATCTCTCGTTGCAACTTTTTAAAGGGTTCTCTGAGTTGAATGATTAAATATGCAAATTGCTGGTTGATATAAGGGGTTATAACAAGAATAGCTTAAACTATCTTTGATGTTAACTTTTAAATATTGAGCAAACTATGGTCAACAGCCAGTGGATTCTGTTGAATAGACAGAGTTTGCTACATAGCATGGTAAGTAATGAAGACAATGGGGCGCTATCCCTATTTTAATTGTGGAACATAAAAACTAGTCTGCTTCTTTTTACCGGAATTGGACTATCTTAGTTTGACGTACAACGCTGAATTCCTTTTCACCATTTGCATTTTAATACATTTACTCAAAACACATAAGTCCTAATAAAGCTGGAAAAGTGCAGAACTGGAACCTGGTTCTGGGAAATTTCGTATTGGAAGGAAATTTTTGTCATGTAAATAAAGAAATTCACAAAAATTGATGGAAATGGGCAATTTGGGAGGGAAAGGTTCATGTGTCCCAGGAAATTAGCAAACTAACGTAATATCCTCTAATAAACGCCCGGGGGCGTTGCATTTTTCAAAAGGGGGGGGTGGGTTATTTGAGGTAATTTTTCATTATAATTACATTAAAAAAAAAACATCGGCCGACCCTCTGCAGATGTGCTGGCCCAACTTTTAAAGTTACTTTCAGTACTCAGAAATCCGTATGTGAGGTCCCGTATTGTTTTGTGAGTTTCAAACATTTTTCGCAAATATGACGCCCGCCCGCTGTGCAAAATAATGTATGATCGCAGGCTGATTCGTTGGTACCTTACCTGTCTCCCACGTGATGTTTGTCTACTTTGTCGATCAACTCTAGCGATCATGCAGTGGCAAAATCAACTTATCACACTAAGGACCCCGCACATTACCAATCCATTTCAGCAGTTGAGTGTATATATTCCTCTTAAAACATTGTTTTTCTGCTGATTTTCTTCCTTTACTACCCTAATTTTACTCTTAAATATCATTTTCCATAGTTGACACAATGGGACATTTTATAGCGACCCATGTGATTGCAACAGAGAGGAAATACTGCCGCCCGACGAACGCTGTGAAAATACCATTTGATGGGCTGGTAGCCTGAAGTACGTATTTGTGTACAAGAGCTTCCAATCAAATAACAACAGCTATTACGAGTAATTAACCGACCAAGGTCAAGGATTCTTATCGGGTCATTATTTATGTCATTTGGGTCATTGGGTCAAACTTAGTAGTCTATTACTGCAGCCGTTTATCAATTCAAGGTTATAATATTGATTATTGATCTCTTAAATCCATATTTTAGGGGGAATTCGGCCCAATTCGTACTTCTGTATTTTGCAACTTCAAAACATATTTACAAAATATAGAATATCCCTACTAGTACAAGTTGGCAGCTCAGCCTATATGGCAATGTACCGGTGCTCTTCAGAAAATAGGATATCCAAAAACATGCTTGTCCTTTCTAATATATGGCCGCGCACACAGACGAAAGTCGCCGATATTTTACCGCTATATAATAGCTTATGTATTCCTTGCACAAATATTGGCATTAAAAGATGCAGTTTTTGCAAATCTACACTTACAAAAGGGCATCTGTGCTGTAATTTAGCAGTGTACTTGTTTGGTTGTGGACAAATTGGTGAGTTTCAGGCCGACCTTCGGCAATCAAAACGTGGGGGCGTTTATTTGAGGGTTTTATGTAAAAGGAGTGGGGGGGCGTTCATTAGAGGGGGGCGTTTATAAGAGAATATACGGTATACATTTTTGGAAAATGTGGCCCTAGTAAAATTACATTAATGGCTGTTTGCCCAGAAAGAGAAATTGCATACAAAGACCCAACTACCCAGATCCCTCCACTGCAAGCAACCAAAAACTTGCCTTTGTAACATATGAAAAGCATTTGCCTTAGCTTAGTTTTAAATGAATCACAATTGTTTTAATGTTTGTTCTCTCTTTTTTTGCTCTTTCATGTGCCTGTGCCTACCATCTGTATTGGTTACTCTTCATGTATAGGTAAGTTAAAATTACAAACTGAAACGTATTGCACATCTAATCTCAGCATTATAGGCAAAGCCTGGACCATTGGTAAAGGGAGATATAAATTATAAACCAAATAGGAGAACAATATTTTCCTGTGTGCTGGCACAATTTAAAAAAAAATTACCTGTGCAGTTTGCTTGAAAATTAGAGGGGATTCTTAGGTAGGTGTGCCATGTAAAAGATATATCACTTGTGAAGTATATCTCTTACTATACTTGGGCCTAAATGGCTATTTCAGACCAAAATTTGGCTGATTTTGCATTTTTATTGGGCAAAAACCAGGGGGCTTGAGCACCCGAGCCCCCTGCACAATCTATTGAACATAATTTATAAACATAACTAAAATGTCTCGGACTATTACGAAGGGGAGTTTCCGTAACCTGACCCATCTGACACACTTATGAATTTGGAAACCCTTCACAGAATAAAGCACTTGTTTATTCCATTAAGGTTTTTGACATAAGTGTGTCTGAAAAAGTGTGTCAGATGGGTCAGGTTACGGAAACTACCATTACAAAGTGTGGTTATTGTTGGTGTCAGACTTCCAATGACTACAGTTTTGTCATTGGTAGTCTGACACCACTGAATATGTAAACATAAACATAGCTAAATGAATTTCCTAGACCATAACAAAGGGTGGTTATAGTATGTCAGACTACTGGTAATTACAGTGTTGTCTTACCTGGGTCTGGGAAAATGCCTTGATGATCATTAAAAAGTCAGGGAATTCAAAGTCCACCATCTTTGACAACCCTGCTAGAAAAAAGAGTCTAGTCAGGTTAATGAGGGACACGAGCTGTTGTAATGTCTCTGACAGTTGCCAAATGTAATACCTTGTGTTGAGTTAATCAGATTGTGCCAGGACGATGGGAAACTGTTATACGTTGTTCAGTTCTAAATTAGTAGGCAGTGGATTTAATCCTCTCCCTCTTGTAGAGCAAGAGCATGGACCAGGTAAAACATCATCTGCGGTACTTCAGGAAAGTAGTGCATGGTGGGATACAAAATGGCGACTGAAAACTACCTGTTGTCAAAGATGATATTTCATTAAATTCTTTGTCAATATTCTGGGTTTTTTTACTTTAAAGTTAAACTGATGAGCTTTTTGAGACATATTGTTTCATTTAAAAGCAAAATCAGAGAACATTTGTTTTGTCGTATTTTTCCAGAAATCTCCAAGTGTTGCTTTAGTTCTTCATGAAAATCTTTGAAAGTTAGGGACCTGATCTATTGATTTGTAGCAAACTTAACAAAATCACCCAAAATAAAGAAGTTCTTGTGACGAATCTTTTGAGTATGCCTTTGACATTTTCAAAGATAGTCTTGGCAAGTTGTTACAAAATGAACTGGGGTCCGTTCCCGAAACTCATTCGTAAATCTATGTGCATAGTATGTCATGCCTGAGTGGACCAATTTGTCCAAAGCACTGTGTAACTTGTATGAAAAGGTTTTGTTGTGTAGGACATACGCATGAGTTAGTATACACGTAGGATTACGCACAAGTTTGGGGAACGGGCCCCTGGTGGCCAAAGGTTTTGCCATAATAGTGCAATGAGTCGAGCAATCTCATACCAGAAATAAAACAGGAAAAAATTAAATGCCAACTAAGGGAACAGCTGATGTGACTGCTTTGCCCATAAGTTCTGTGTTTAACCCCTCCCTGTATACAGTTAGAGGTTATCTCTTAATATAGGAAGAGTCTAAAAGACAATGCTAAAATTAAATAGCCCTTCAGCAGCTCGTATTCACTGTCAAAGTTTCAGTGTCACGCACTAACAGTTTTGCAGAGTGAGACTCATTAAATTTTCAAGTTTTAAAAATGCATGAATTTTCAATCAAACGCTCATAACTTAGTCATTTGGGCACTTTGTTAGTTAACAAGGGAGATGTCAAATTAAAGCTAGGAAATGCAGTTTGGCACAAAAAGTATCTTGACATGTTTTTCGATCAGTATTGTGCCAAAAAGTTTTCAAAAGTTTGCTCTTGTATTTACCACCTAGCTTGTAAAAAGCGTGCAAAAATAGCTGAGATAGAATGCCGGAAAGATGCAAAAACCCTGAAACCAAAGATTGCCAACTTGAAGGGAGTTTTTCAGTGGTCACTGTGTGGTGCAACGCAAAAATCTGTGTATGATTTACACAAAGAGGACCCTTCCAATGAATGAATGGTAAAGCTTACAGGCAATATTGATTGTGATCCGTTTGTTAGTGTCGCAGTTCACTGCAATATAAAATAAAGTATTTCCATAAAATGTTTAAATTTCCATAAAATTGTCAATATTTGATTGCTGAAAATTTTGCAAAAAATCTCATAATCTACAGTCTGTCAGCTACACAATCGAAGTTGTTATAATCAGTGGATTTTTTGAAGTAGTTTTATGATGATAAAAGTAAATTGGTTGCTATGACAACATTTTTGGTCTGGTCTTTTGTGATGTTCTTGAACACACCAGTGCACACATTTCTTATGTTCCTCTTTATTTATTAATTGCATGGGCAAGGGAGAGTGTAACTGGAGGGGAAAATTAAATAATGAAGCAGCTGCAAAAGCATTTTGAGAAAAATTTTCAAGATAGATGTACATTTGGTGGTCTGCATTTGTAAACCATGACTCGCCGCACGTAGTGGTGGTTCAAATTCTCTTGAGATTTTCATTGGCAAAATGGCTGTTCACCGAACAGCAAGTCTCACCGTAAAGTTATGTGTCATACTTTTGTCCTATGAATGGCATAACAAGGGAGTATTGAAAGGTGGTGTGCATGGGCCACAATTTCTTGTGGAGCCTTTGTGGGATGTTGCTGATGGCAACAGTACATGTGTTTTGAATGAAGGAGATGACAAGGGA
>JAMKCH010012376.1:0-26732 GCA_023653785.1 Ophioderma brevispina | reverse complement strand
TGTGTAGGAAGGGAAGCATTAAAAAAAAGCAATTTAATGATGAAAAATGTTTTCTGCCTCACATTTCACCAATACAATGAATTACAATTTGGGTTATACAAATTGGATTGATTGAGCCCATATTTATTGTTGTGTAATGAGTTTGCAAAATAAATGGGTGTAGACGTAGTCGAGCCCAATATTTTAAACTCAAAACGGACCAATAAATATTGGGCGAAAATCATCCGATTTTGTTTTGAATAGTAGTGTACGCAAAAATGGAATTACATTGGCCAGTGTGTGGTTTTTAAATTTGGTCGAACCACATTTGAAGACGTTTTTGTTCACACGTTCAAAAGGAAACCTTTCCAAGCCTAAATTTATTGGGATAACGAGAGAAATTTGAATTTCTCTTCTGATACAAAATCTCAATTGTGTGGGTGATAGAAGTCAGTGTGTGTGTGTGTGTGTGTGGGGGTGGGGGGCATGTTGTCGATCGGGTCACCCACCTTTAATAATGGAACATTGAATCATCTACAGTATGTGTATATAGCATGAGATATATTAGTCTCATATTATAGTCCACTTTGCCACAGAGCTTTTGGAGAATTGATAGGCCCATACAATCGCCACCCCAGTCAGAGCAACACTGTAAGGACGTGCCCGCCTTTTGATAATTAAAAAATGGTGTAATACAATGCCTAAAGAAGGGGCATTTCGTGATTTCGCACCTTCTGTTTTATTCATTGATTCCCTAGATATCCTTGAGAAAAGCTTATTCTCAAATTTGAGATTATCCGTCTTGCAGTTTTGTGTTATGACAAAATGCTTGTTTTCCAAGGTCCCATAGGCTACTGTGCTGTAAGTTCTGTCCTTTTACGGACAGAAAATACACAATTGCGAATTTCCTCAACGTCATGCGACCGAATTTTCACGGTAAATTGGACACACATGGAAAATACTAAGGCTAATGTTAGATGATATAAAATCCCCAACCTTTTTAGGTTAGTCGGTGGACTAGGCTGTGGATCACGAATGCCCCTTTAAAATTTCGGGTAAATAGCAGTATGTGTCTTTATATTTACGGAGCCGACCCGTCGGTGTGTTTATTTTGTGACATGCAGAGATGTTCTGTTTTCCACACACTTAAACAGCAATATTATTACTGATGCTATACACTCCAGTTAAAGCAAAATCGTACATATAAATTTGAAATAATGGCTGACTATATAAACCAGTTATCTACTACTCCGTAAAACGGGAAAGGTTACGGGTATTTCCGTAATCCAGCCATTTGTTTTTGTTTTTGATACAGTTTAAAACGGCTCTGTTGAACAAAATCCGTTTTGTCTTGATTTGGGGAAGTATCACGGGCTGTTAAAAGCATTTATGTGATTTGAAATAAGATTAGTACATTCAGCAAAGTTCCCCTAACTTCAATAAATGTTTTTATCATGAGGGCCTTATTATTTTAAAAGAACTCAATTTCTTAGACGGTAGCCCTACATGTAAAATTACCCTTGAATGTATTGTCACATGCGGGTATTTGGAATACAGAAAGTGTATTTTTATGTTAAAATTTTCAGCCTATTATGACTAAATTTAAAACTGTCGCTCTTATTCATTTTAAATAATGTCAATATCAAACTAGAATTTTCGCGGTTCGGCGAAGATCCAGAAGAGAGAGACGAGCTGAGAGAAAAGCAGAAAAGAGGTCGGCAAGTGGGTGGAGCAGGGGGAAGAGATCAAGGAACAAAGGGAAAAGCGACGGAAAATGAAAAACACGCAGAGGAAGTTAAAAGGGGAGCAGGCGGGGTAGAACAAAAGAACGAAAAGAAAAAATAGAGGAAAAAGGGAGGCAGAGCGGGTTTCTAGGTTTAGGTTTTCCTGTTAGTTTGGGGATGGTAGGGCGGGGGAGCTGGTAACTTGTGGTTTTGCCAGTGGGTTCATGTTGGCGGTGGTTGTGATGCTCCTGTTCAGACCCTTAATCGGTCGTCTGAGCCATTTGTTAACCGAGGGTTGTCCTGGAATTTGAATTTTGAATTGAGCAACGTTTTTCCTGCAAGTTGTTTAGGTTGTTTGAATTGATGTCAATATGAATTGTAATTCCGTGGTTGCATATTCAGGCGACTTGCAAGTTTTTTTTTTAGGTTTTGACTGTTGACTGCATCTTATCTTATCTATCTTCCACTCATTACACATCACTCAGTAGTTAGAGATTGTTGTTCTAGTTGCCAGAATGTGCTTGGTCACAGGAACAGAGATCAACAAAGTGTTCAGGAAGAAAAGACTGGTGCCCGGTAAAAAGAAGGTCTGTGTGGCTAGCTAAGCGGAGTGTGAGTGCTTCAGCGACGCGGAAACTCTCCAGTGACCGAGCTGACCCCCATAAAGCTGGTAGGGGTGTTCCAGCTGCAGATTCACTTGGAAAAAAAATCTGTGATGTAAGAAAATTCTACAGTGGTGCTGATGTAGCTGTTGGTGGTATACTCTAGTTTGGTCTGATATAGACACATGCAAGTTTGTAAGGTGAAAGGATGTCCAGAATTGTAAGATGTAAGTTTTCTTGACAATTGCGTGGAATATGACGCCACGGGTTTAAAATAATGCAATTTCATGTCGCAACAATTCCTTCGTTTGTTTTTGTTTATTTTGATTTTTAATTTAAATGTATATATGTTATTCATAGTGTTTATTTTGTTTTTATGTAATTGTTATATGTTTCAATTCTATTTATTATTTTAGTTTTTATTGTACCTCTTTGTCATCTTTAATTTGTTTATTCAATTTTTATTTGTAACGATTTACTTTATTAATCATTTAGTGTTTGATTGTTATTCTATTATATTGGGTTCATTTCGCTATGTTCTTTAGTCAAAATTTTTTGGTTTTTAAATTGTATTTGTGTTTATTTTTTTTTTACTTTTACTTATTTAGTCATCATTATTATTTTGTTAGTGTTAATTATTTAAGTTGATTTCAGTTTCCGATTTTATATTTAATATTTTGTGTTATAAAAAAAAACACGGCTTTGAGTTTTATAATTTTCAAATATGTTTTAATTATCACCCCCGTTTATTTTTATTTCTTACCATTTTGGCTTTTATTTTTTTATGATTTTGTCGTTGTCTTTAGCATTTATTTTGTACTTATTTTTTTTAAAAATTTATTTGGTTCCATTTTTTATTCATTTTATATTTCTATTCCTTTTTGGGGAAGGCGCTATATCAATGTCTGTAATTATATTTTTTTATGTTATCATTTTCTTTTTATATTTAACAATTTATAGGCACAAGGCCTAAACAAATATAAACATTAAAAATTTATTGTTTTTATTTTTTAAATTATTGTTTATTATATCTCATCTGTGTATTATTATTTTTCGGTTTTTTTTTATTTTTTCATTGTGTACTAGTTTTTCTTTATTTCATTCCATGTGCTATTTTCATTCATTTTTATTTGTGTTAATTTCTTTGTTATGCTTTATGCCTATATGTAGGAACTTTTGTGATGGTCATATGCGAAAAAAAAACATCTCTGTTACAGCCCAAACCATAAATTTTCTAAAAATACAAGGCACAGCCATATGCTGCATCACAAGCTTCTAAATCCTCGGTTTCATCCAGAGAAACTGTCATCAGTGCATCTCTTAATACCAAAGAAAGGCTCTACCATACTCTTGTTAGACCCCATCTCGAATATGTAATAGCGGCCTGGGATCCTTACCAAGCAAGGACATTAAACTCCTTGAAAAGTCCAAAGGAGAGTAGCCCGATTCACTACTTGGAATTTCATCACCCGAATCTAGTGTTACCGAAGATTCTAGCCACCCTCGGCTGGCTAAGATCCCTACAAGACGCAGAAAACTTCAACCGTTATTGTCTCGGGGGTGTAAAATACACAATTATGACTTGACTCTCAAAGAACTACATTCCACCCAGGACCGACAGGGTGCAAGAAGAGGACATAACCAGCACTCAATCGACACCACAACCAATCTTGCACCACTCGCCAACTCAATTTTTTCCCACGACAATAAAAGACTGGAACTGTTTACCACCAAAACATTGATCAACAAACAGAACCGCATTAAAGGTCCCAGTAATGCAAATAGAATTGATGGTTTGTGTCAAGTCTACAAGGAGGGTCTGGAAAGCATTCAATATTTGGGTTTGTGATGACATCAATTGGGGTAACTTCGTTTTGTACTTTTTTTTCTTCTATCACTTTCTCTATCCCAAACGTAATTAGCTCTGGCCCGACTCTAGACAAGAAAAGACCGCTGATTATGTAAAAGCATGTCGACGACCTAGACTGAAGCCGGGGCGGGCCTTGCACAATACAGCTTCTGTAGTACAGTGTGAACTCTATAGTCTAAATTATCATAAAAAAAACAATCGCTGCTTTTTGGCGACATGCAAAAATACAAAGGCGCAGCATCATTGTAAACGGAGAAAAATAATGTAACGAATGTATGTGGGTGCGTACCCACAGACCGCGTTTGCAAGTTAAGCTATTGAAAGCGTGCCAACGCATACGCTAAAGAAAGATTCCGAGACGCGTATAATGCATTTCGAACCTTTACGATTACCCCAATGACGTAAATATAGAAACCAAAGACCCGAGATTAAGATTCTCCGAAACGCCGTAAACCAAATCAAGGTCCCAAAAGTATTATAATGAGCCATACGCACACTTCATTATCATAGTTTTGGGCACCACCATATTTGGTTACCGTAAGTCGTGATTGGGAAAAGCCCTAATGGATATTTATGAGACACGCGCATCATTTACGTCTCACACTTGCGAGTGAAAACAAACAATTAACAACTGATGCCACCTGCTATCAATCGGGATTCAAAATTCTTTTCCTACAAAATTAACAGGGGTCATCGGGAGGGGGAGACGTTTTGTGCAGTAGGGGGGATGCAGGAATCTTTTAGAAGCATAGTTTCTTCAATGATTGGGTTTCGCATAATATGCAGAGAAAAATAGGTCCGATCAGACAATGGAACACTGGGGAAATTGCCCCCAACACTGATAACATATCGAGTGACGCACGATTTTGATATGGCGTGTGCTTGCGCCTCAAACCGTGACGACACGCGCGTGCTTACGCAGCAAAACCACGGCGCGCTGTGTGTGAGAAATCGGTTACATTGCTGACCTATTCAATAACACGCGCGATTACCCTCTTGGTTTAATATTCAAGCTCTATGGATACCCCAATAGCGCGTCCATTGCCGGAACCAAACAATGGCGGCCAGACCGGTGTGGGATTCCTTTCATATATGTGCACACCACATTCACAGGACAAGCAAGATAATTTTACCACAGCACTTTTGGGGTATCCAAGATATGTATAACCATATCTGAGTCAAAAATTCGTTTATATATCTTTCGAGCCAGGTCCAAACCTTTTCAAGCGATTTTGAACCAGTGGGTCCCAGCCCTAAATGTTAGTTTGGCCTTGGCACGATTTTTCAAATGATGAAATGGAAGCATAGTACACAAGACATTTTTACCGTTGGATAGTAGTTGAACAAAATGTGGTAACTAATGATTCCTTGGACAGTACATGTGTATGGTCGATGCATTTGGAGACATTTTTTTCATAACATCCAAGTGAACATTTCGGCATTAATAGCATTGTGTTCTTTGAAGGACCCTAAGTTTTAATGAGTTGGATTCTGTCAAAGTTGCACTTGTAATTGTCTTGTAAGCAGTACCTTTTGAAGGTTAAAAGCTTGACTTCTCTATGCTTTTGCATAAGAATTTTGTAATTAGAATGATAATATCGGATCCTGATAATTTAACGACCACTGAAAACATCATTCCAATATGAAAGCCGGGAAAATGCACCCATGTAACGGGTCAACGCTCATTTATAGCTGTTCCGTTCACGTTAGTGGAAGTTATGATCATTTTCATGAGATTGTACTATTTCACAATAGAAACAGACAAGAATTTCACATTTCCAGCACTTTCCAATGGGAATGAGGATCAAGGATCCCCGAATCTAATTACAAAATCCCCTTTTAATGCAATTGAGCAGTGCGTTCACAGGTATTGTTTAACTTTTACTGAACAATTACCACAAACTATTCATACATGTAAAGTCTCACAAATTTGAAAATTGGGGTTACTCTTGCAAAAATGTGCTATTAATTCAAATTTTCCAATCTTCACTGAGGTAATGAGAAAACTAACTTCTGATAACAATTCTCAATTTGATAGAGTAAAGCAGGAAGATTGTCGGTTGGGTCCACCCATTTTTAGACTCGTACAGAAATCTAAAGATGGGTTTCTTAAATACAGATCCTGAAGAAAATGAGTCCCATACAAGGACTGTATAATCAAGATGTACGTTTCCAAAATTTCGGGAGTTTCCATTTTTGGGGCCATAAATGTTTAAAAATTCCAGAAAATGTAAACAATAAAAAAAAGTTTAAATTTTTTTCCTCGATTTCTGAGATCAAAGTATTAATGATAAAGGTAAACTGCAATCAAAAATCCAAGTTATTTTAAATACCTGTACAATTTTTGTCTTGGTAGTGGGTCGTGTACCCTACAAAACAGCGTAAAGAAAATACTTCCCTGAAGATTCATCACCGGAATGCTACGCTAAAAAATTTACCTTCCCGTCAGTTCAAGTTTTGGATTGTCAGGAAATGGGACTACTCCCAGTTACATCTCTGATGAATGTGTGATGATTAGTATTGATTTTACAAGAGAGTTGATCATTTCGTGCAACAACTGTATCCGGTTTTAGAGAGGATACTCATTTGGTCATCAGTGATTCAATTCCATGATGCAAATGTCTGGTATGTTGATTCTTGGTGATCACAGCATGATTCCTGTGTACAAGCAGAGATAATTTTCACCAGAGAGCCATTTATGAAGGGACTTGCAAGGATATTAACTCTTTCAGTCAGGTTTTTTTTTTTTTCAAATTTTGAAAGTATCATTAACAATTGAGATAATGTGTGTGTACTTTTTTAAAGGGCCACTGGAAAAGGAAATGTTTGAAGAATTTCAGTATCCCCAACTTTTTTTTCAGTTCAATTCCATTTAAATCTTAAACTATTTGATCTGTTCAAAGGAATTTGATGTTCTATTTTTATTGCTAGAAGCCTGCTCTTTAAGATAAACCCATTTTCAGCCCTATTGGAATTAGTATATGATAAATAGGTGGAAAACCTTCAGCTAGGTAACGGGGGAGCCGGCTGGGGGGGGGGGGGGGGGGGGGGGGGGGTGGGGGGGGGTATTTTTTTTCGGGGGGGGGAAGGGGGGGGTTTTTTTTTTTTTCTTTTGTTTTTTTTTTTTGTTTTGTTTTCTTTTGGTTTTTTTTTTTTTTTTGTTTCGTTTTTTTTTTTTTTGTTGCTTGTTATTTTTCTTTTGTTGTATTTTCTGTTTAAATATAACATTTAAATTTTTTGTTTTTTTTTTTTTCGTTTGTTTTTGTTTTTTGTCGTTTTTTTTTCTTTTTTTGGTGTGTTTTTTTGTTTTTTTTTTAAAGTGTATTTTTGGAGTTTTGTTTTTTTGTTTGTCTGCTTTTGTTTTGGTTTGTTTCTTGTTTTTTGTGTTTTTCTGTTTTTTTGTGTTTTTTTGTGGGTTTTTTGGTGTGTTGTGGGCCGTGGGGGGGCATGGTGGGGGGGGGGGACCTCGACCCTTCCATCCCCACCCACCCGTGTGCCCCTGGGCGCCTCTCCGTTTTCCATAAGTAGAGAAGTGAACACCTGTGGGGCTCAAATTGCACATACGCATCCCTGAATGATAGATCTAACTCATGATAAAAACTACGGTTCCATTAATGTATAATTAATTAGTACATTAGATGTTAATATTTAGTACAAATTTTGATCACTTGGGGAATGTTCGTGCTAGATTCTGTGCCCTAAAAATATATCCCAAAAACGGGTAGAAACTTGGATTACCTTGATTTAATTCTTTATCATTCTCCTTCTTTTAATCACACATTGGTATTCCTTATATAAAAGGTAACTAGCCTAAGGTAATGAAAGCATTGAATGTAATTAAGTTAAGGACCACGTCATCTCAACCAAAATTGGTGGCCTTGGTTGGACCTGTATGGAGTCACATTAGTTTTAGAGATTTTTATGAGTATTTCAAGTCAAACAAAAGTTGTGTAGTATCCAATTTAGTACTACCCTAAATCATGATTTTCAATTTGGGTTATAGGAATGATATGATTCATGAAAACAAGACACTTGTACTTAGGGTTCAAGACCTTGAAAGACATCCATGTGCTCAATAGGCCGCGACTGTGTATTTTTTGCGTTTTCAGTATGAAGTTTGTAATGTCAACAGTTTAGTATTAGTATGGAATACAATTTCACTTAGTATAGTAAGCATGGCTCCTTGTACACTGTTTTAAGTTACATTAGGTTTGTCATCTTTGCTCAAATTGGTAATACAGGGCGACTTTAAATATTGCCTATTGACCTTTAATACATGGATTACCCTTATATATACATATATCACCCACCCGTAGACTTAATATTTGGATCATACTTTAGCCAGAAACCCATATCCTATTATTTCTCTTGAAGAAGTAACAGGATTTAGTACTTGAATAAAAGGAGTTAATCTTCAAAATGAACCTTTTTTGGTCAAAAATATAAGTGATTTGACCACCCTGTAGTTTCAAAACAGACAACATTATTTTCTCCTTTATTATTTTTTGCAGGGCCTTTGTCATGTCTTTCAAATCCACATCTGTTTTTGACCTCACATTTTTGGGAAAAAATGACCAAGGTATATGAAAATGAACAAAATATGTAAAAAAAAAAATTTTCTTATGGTTACCACCAACAAGCAACCAACCAACCCTATTAGAAATTTTACCCCCTGATTTGGCTCTCTTTTTGACCATATCTGCCTCCGTGTATTATAAGCTTTTCCCCTAAATGGTAACTTACATACATTTTAACATGTAAGGAATAAATGTTGTGTTGAGAGTAATACGTATTGGTGCCTTTTTTGTCATTTTTGCATGCACGGGTGTAACATTTTTGTAGCCCAGTTCATGACATATGGCCAATAGGCTAGGTTGCTTGTATTCGCTGTTGACAAGAGGGGCAGTCATCATTGAACGGCTCTTTTCATTTTTTTTCAGAGCCACCGAATGGCAATGAGGACACAACATACATTCTTCCATTTAAGTTGATCTGTCCTAATGTCGGCATAACTACTTTCTGCCCGACAAACTTGACAGTTCTCAAACTTGTCCCGTGGGGAACCTGTTTGATTTAATTTCATTGGGCTAATTCAGTTAAACTACAATCAATCAATTCTGCCTGGATACTGAACAGAAATGTCCTTATTCCTATTTTTAAGAACTCTGGAATGAGTCTGGAGGTAACTTTTATCAATTTATAAGAGAACTTGTTTTTTTATTATGGAATGGTGTATCCCAAATTTTTATGCGACCTTGGTAATCGAAAATTGCTTTAAATAATGCAGAATTTTATGAGGGTGGAAAAGTTTTTGGGAAGCGTTTGGAAGTAACTGAAAAGACACTCTAATAAAAAAAACTGGCAAACGGTATAATTCTACCCTTTGCCCCACCTAACGTTACTATATGAATCTGGTTCTAAATTCTTCGACGTGAATACTGATATCTTATAGGGATTTTCAATAAAGATACACAGCTTTTGCACATACAAAAATTTTGAGAGAATTTAAAATATTTTCAGAGAACCTTACACAGGCATATTATCATTTATCACGTCCATTTCTCACAATTTGTCGCAAACTTTAAACGGAGTTCTTAGAAATAATAAAACACTGGAGGCAATTACTGTGACTTGATGTTTAACGCAAGGCCAGAGGTGAATTGAGTCCATCCCCCCCAATGCAACAGTTATGGGAAATTTAACCATACTGTCATAGTGATCCCACATAAAATCTATTCCCCCATCCTGACTTTTACACCCTCATTTTAAACCCCAAAGTGATGTAACTTAGGAATTCTTATTCTTTTATCATGTTCCTGAAATGAATTTGTGGTCCTTAAACTTCTAAAACACTTTTTATCCCTAAGTACTGACAATGTTTTACATTACAGTAATAGGCACACTGCAATGCATTATGGGATTGGTGTTCAAAACCATATTCATGCAAGCGGCCCCCCCCCCAAATATTATATACACAGTTTAGAGATTACTGATTGTTGGATGTATTATCATCTGTCACCAGTTTTTTCCAATGGGGTTCGGTGTCACGTGTACGATAGATGCTTGCCCGCTATCTATTTGAGAAATTTCCAAGTTCATTACAGTCAGCCTTTGTGCTATTTTGGATATCAGATGTTGACACTACGGCAAAGACAGCCGGAAATTGGGCTGTGAATTTGTCCTAGGGATCATGCCCTTGTTTTAATACCACTGATTTTGTTAAAGCAATAACGGCATATAGGTTAGAGGGATGGGGGCAAAATGAAAAATTCCAACTGACAAGATAAATTTGGGAGTAAGAATCATCACCTAGCTAATGCCACCTCTTTAAACCACTGAACCCTATCAATTATGCTGGAACCATTTGCAACCCTGAAAATGGTTGAGAGGTACACTTTTTGTGAGTTAAGGTAGGATTATCGGCTACGGCTTTGCGCCACAGACTTGTTGAAATTCTCTGAAATGTTTGGTATTGGGTGAAAGAACTTGTGCCAATTTATTTTTTTTTCCAAAAGGCATTTTAGGATTGTCACGTAATGTTTTTTCAAATTCCCAAAACTTTGACATGGGCTAGATTTTTGGCAGTATAGAACATGACAAAATGTCAATTTATTTGAAAAACTACCACATTTTCAAGTATTTTCTCAGTAATTGATGAGTTTATAAGATTAGGTGTTTGTTGTTTAATGGTGTAAAGAAAGATAAAAAATACCTACAATTTTTTTATTTTCCTGTGTGTCATCCAAAAACAAGAACAGGGGTCCCCCGCAACCACACTTTTTTGTTTAAGTTTTCTAGAAACTGAGTAACTGAAGGTATCGACTTTTCATACTTTTTCCTAGAAGAAGCTACAACTCCCTTGGTGATAATAAGGGTGTTCAGATGAAAGAAATCAAATTTAGAACATTCCTCTTGTTAGAATTTTGCGATTGAGTGGTTTCTTTTCTGTATGACATAATTAGGTGTTTTTTAATTTCCCCTAACTATTTTTTTCTAAGAATTAAACAATTGCTTCAAAAAAGCCAACGTGATATTTTAGGTATTTTGGTTTATCATACAACTGTATTTCGGCTAAAAGCCCCTTCCTATTTGCTGGGAAAAATTATTTGTTGTCAATTAGGGATTTTAAAAAAATAATAAAAACACTAAAACACATCTGACCATAGCTCTGAAACTGCAAAAAGATGTGGAGGAAAGTCTAATCTTTACCATAGTCAAGTTTTGGACTAAATTGCTTTAGGGGTTTTGATTTTAATGGTCTTTTTCTGTAGACTATTGTGTATCTGCTGCTCCTACCTTAGTATAGTAGGATTTTAAAGATCTTTTGTGGTGACCTTGGACCAATTTTTGTGTGCAATCCGTGGCTAAAAAAGCTTCCTAAATGCCAAATTGTGAAACAACTTGTCGGCAATGTGTGACATAGCTTCAAGGTTCATTGCCAAGCTGCTAATCTTCATCTGAGTAGTAAAATGCACGTTTCACCTCTTCCACTAATATATACACCACAATAATTTCTAAGAAAATAAAAAAAAGTTGACTTTCAAAATAATATGTTTTTGTTTTAATTAATTTCTGCTGCGAACTCTGTGATCAAACCAGTTAGCTGGGGGTGGTCAGTGGGTGGGGGGGAAACCTTTCTACCCCCTCCCCATCATCATACATATAAACCAAAAATAGTGTTTACTGTCCCTCCAACACTATTTTGCGGAGATTGTTGATCGGCCCGAAACTGTTTTTGTTTTGTTTGTTGATTTGTTATTACAAATGAATCCAGCTAAAGATGTAAACTTGTCATAAACTATACATGTGGGGTTAATTGTGCATTTTAAGTTTTATTTATTACTTCATTTATGTTTTAAACGCAAGTTGACAGTTTTTCCTGAACTGTTTAAAAATGCGTTTTTATAAGGGGGGTGTATTTTGAAGAGGTTTCCATTTTGAACTACGATATACCTGTCATTCAAATCAACTCTTCTGTGTGAAACAGTGAGAATGTTTAACTACGTGGTGTATATCCCAATGGGGGAAATGTCTAATCACATGCATAGGTGTTTGATTATTTGGACAGCTCTCAAGTGACTTTGTCTGAACGCTTTTAAAGCACTAGGTGTTTGTGTGTGCTTGTTTTGTTTGGCTCTTCTTGTTCAACTGCTCTACATTAGCTTGTCTGTTTGTTTTTCATTTTTGTTGGATACTTTTTTTAAAAAAAAACTCTGTACTGTGGTAGGATACTTTTTAATATTCCCCCTCCAATTTAATTATTCTGTACTAAGTTAATCTACCGAATTTGGTTTTTGAAGTTTGTAATTATCAAATATGAATGTAGCACACACTTTATTGGATTACCATCAGACGTGACTTGTGATCACATAGCTACACACGAAGGTGTTTATTCATCCTCTGGAAGCGATTACGCACGCAATTTAATCAGGCCAAATTATCATCTGCCAGACCGCTAAATACGGGAAGTGATACATAGTGACGTGGGCCGTTATTAATCTGGCTAAAATAAATCAATTGTGGAGTAGCGTATAATTGACTGAAATCAATTGACAAATTGGTACTCGGACAACATATATATACAAACACACTTGTTTTTTGTGTGTGCCCACTCAATGAAATTAAATTTGACACTGATTACTTTAGGCTCGTAAGAAGTGTGAAATTAAATGTCTGTTTGATTTTTGATTTATGAAGAACTCAAATTGCTAGTAGCCTGTTTATTATTTTCGTTTCCTTGTGAATTACGTGACTTCAAGGATACCCATTAAGGATTTCAGGGATGGGTAGTGTTTGATGAAACGGAAATATAATTATGATCTCCTTAACATAATACCTTGCCCTCGCACGGGAAAAATTGCCTATGGTCCATCTAGTGAATGGCGGGGTAAGTGGAGAAATTATTAAATACAAGAGTACCTTAACAAGGAAAAGTACTTTTACTTCTTGTTAAATAATTGCCAAGGCCCAAACGACCTGCCCTACCCCATTTTGAATCTGTGACAGTGCCTCTCAAAATCAGTTTCTTCATGACTAATTTTAAGTGGATGAGGACTTAATATTATCTACCTTTTTTTTTTTGTAGGTTTTACTCTTCATATAATGCTATCTTGTTATTTTCATTGATAAAAAATGAACAAATTCAAAAATATTATCTTATCAGCATGCCTGGAAGAAGTACAGGAACTGGGAACCTGGTTCTCGGGAAATCTTACCATTTAGAGGGAAATTTTTGTCACGTAAATAAAGAAATACATAAGAATTGAAGGGAAATTTTACAATCTTGGGGGGAAATTTTGATTGTGTTCCCAGGAAATTCGTTTTTTTTTTCCCGCCCTGCTTATCAGAAATGTATTATCTTAAGTATTACTTGCTAATTAAGACTTCATTAAAATTGATATTAATTTCTTCCCCTTTAAAATTCAACGATGTTTTCTTTATGCACACACCATCAGATCCAAGTGATACAACCTTGTGAAAACACAAAATGAACACTGACTTGCACAAATAATTTCCGAAAGCTTTACAAGTTACTGGTAACCAGCATTTTTCCTTCCTGATCTACTTTAGGTGCACAAGAAATAATATGGATTTCCCTCAGAAAATAAGTAGACAAGGTATTTTATATGAAAAACAAATGTGTGCTGATTTTCAAGTTTGTGAAGAAAATGGCCCTTGAAACAAGGCCGCTGAATAGCGATGATGAAAATGAAGATGGTCCAAAATTATCAAACAATGCTTATTCTCGGTGTATTTGGGGCCATTATCATTGGCTTTATATATGAGAGTCTGGCACTTACATACACCCTCCGCCAAGTATTGTGGGAAACAAACTCAATGTTTTGAAGGTAGAAGCGATTATTTATTTATGTACTGCAGCACCCTATTCACTACTGTGCTAATATTGATGGATAACTATCAAAATGGTAGTTTTTATGTCTGTATTTTGGGAAGGAAATGGATTTGAAGGCTAAAATTTTAGGAAACCATTGAGAAAAATATGGCCTTTGCGATATCAAAATTGACAGGGGCATCCCAAAGCCTGGTGATCAAGTACATTTAATTAGCACATTTCTTTGTTTTTTGAAGGAAATGTGTGAGGCCTGTTTCATAGGTAGATGCAACTTTAGCAGTTTTCACTTTGGGACCACCCTGTGTAAAAATAGAGAGGCCTGGAAGATCATTTTGGGTATTTGCACTTATGTCCCAACATGGCCTACCTCCACTATCTTAACCAAGTTCCTTCGCTTTGTATTTCATGTGACACTCGGGGCCCCAATGGTCAAAATCTGGTCAATCAGCTGTCAACCTGAAAAACATGTATTTTTGTTTTCAGCTACCATTATAACCCTGTTGAGCCCATCAGTTTGAATTGTTTTACTTTGTTGAGATGTTTAGTGAAGCTTTTCAAATATGTAAAAACATAAGTAGTGAAAAGCCTTTTAAAGGGACTTTGAACCATGTCAAAAGTTGTGGCAGGACGTGACATTTTCCGTTCACATTTGCATACAGTATTCATTCATACCCAGATACACCAAAGATTATATTTGTGGTATTTAATTTTGTAATTACATTAATGACCCTTCAAGATTATTTGATACAAAAAATTAGATGTCTGGTTACAAAATTTACTTAGTTACACTTAATTAAATCCTTGTTCACATTTTTCCATTCACAAATTTGTCACGTCCAGCATTTATGGCAGAACCGCAGAAGGTCTGCTCTGTGTATGAAATAGATTCCATCTTATGAGACTATTTTGTAAGAGTACTTTCACCATACTATCAAATTGTATTAATAGTTTTGACAACAATTCTAATGTGTCTTTGCTTTACCGATGAGAAGTTTTCCGTTCACATGGCAGGACGTGACGTAGGTTTGTCACGTCCTGCCACTTTAGTTGTAATATCTTGTAAAAAAATAGGTCTGCAACTTCTATCTTATGTTTAAAGTTGTTGCATGGGCTTGTGAATAAAAACGTTAATTTGAAGTGTTGACAGTTTTAGTCAGTTTTCAAAAAATGGACTTCCGTTCACATTTGACATTGTCACGTCCAGCACAAGCAGTAAACAAGCAACCAGACAAACCATCAGCTTCTTAACATTGGAAAGGCACTGGGGTTGAATAAAGCATTTTATTATGTGAGGTAGTCATAGTACTTCCTTGTAAAAGCATAAAATTAGTTTTGTGTTTTTAGTAAGTGGCCAAAAAATAGGATTTTAGGTTCAAATTCCGTTCACGTATGTCACGTCCAGCACAAACACATAAAGTTTTATTATCTTCCATTTCATTGAGTGACATTTCACACACATATTATACAAACTAGGAGTAATTAATCTATGGAAAATTTCTCTACTCTACTATTGTTTTGTTCTTTTAAAAACAACTTTTTTATGTCAAAAACCTGTTTTTGGTCAAAAATATTGTAATTAAAATAATTCATCTTTAAAAATGGCCAACATTTAAGCTTAAATTTTCATATTTCAGCCAGAGCTGCAAAAAATGCATACGTGAAATAAATGATTAGGACAAGTCTAATTTCTTTTTGTAGTTAAAATAAATTTCCATTAAAATTATTGTATTTTTTCACCAAAATTGCTCATTTCAAACTTTGTGATAAAAAATAACAATAAAGGAGTAAAGATTAAGCTCCGTAACCTATTTTTTCTTAAATTCTATACTCTTACACACACAGGAAGACAAAAACAAAAGCTTGATACTGTGTTTGAAAAAAATGACCCCCTGGTTGACAAGTTGCATCTACCTATGAAACAGCAATTTATGTAAACCTTATCAACATTTTCAAATAAAAAAATTCTTGAAGTGTCTCAAAACATTGTGCCATATCACAGTAATCACTAAGCAGCTGCCGATAATGGGGACATGTTGGTGCAGCCCGGGTTGCAACCTATTTGCGAAGCTGTTTATTTGACATCCAAACATCCAAAAATTTCATTGGTTGAGTATAATCGACCCAGGATTGCCGGGCATTTATTAGCTGTGTTGGTAACTCTATGTTGACTTTTTCTGTGCACAATTTCTGAAGGTATCTGATTGCTATTTGAAAAAGTCTATAATTTATTAAAAATCTTCCTCTGAAAAGCACTTTATTCAGTATCACGGCGCAAAACTTTGGAATGATCTTCCAGAATCCATCACAACAATTACAAACAAAATACTTTTAAAGCTCAACTGAAAAACATTTCATCAACCAGTACAATTCTTTATAAATTTATCCCCATGTTCTCCTCAACTTTATTCTTCATATTATTTCTATCTCTATTTCTTACTTTTTCTTCACCTCTACCTTTTCTACCTCTGCTTCCTCATTATGCAATAGTATTACATACCTCAGCAAGACATGTTGAAAAGTCTGTCCTTCTTGTCCAAATTGCCGTATCCTGTTTTCCCGTTAAGTGTTTGTCTAGCTTAGATATATTGTTTGTTTTTTTTGTTTGTTTTTGTTTTTTGTTATGTAATATTTTTTTTTTTTAATTTTTTAGGTTTTTTCTTTTTTTAAATTTGTAATTTAGTATATTTTTTTATGTATGTATTACAGGGCCAGCAATAACCATAGAGCCCTATCGGGTTGTCATTACTGGTCCTAGCATATCATATCCCTCACCTGTTCATCTTAGTACAGTTTACAATTGATACTTTACGTGTTATTATATAACACACTGTATTATACATTTCTGTCACGTACGATATGTTATGCTGAATAAATTGAATCTTGAATCTTCTGAATAGCATGGTCATCATGACTTCTAGCATAATGTTTGCCATTTGACATACAGCATAGTATTAATTGGGTATTCTTCCAGGATTGGCAAAATCCCAATAAACATGGCTCTTGCATATTGAAATTCAAGTAGGCCTGCTCAGAAGCACATCTATTGTTGACGTCAGGGAGGGGGCACAGGGGTACGCTTACAGAACTTAATTAGTCTTTGCTGGAAGTCTATGTCCTGACAGATGGAATTTCTGTTTCACCAGATATCTTAAAATAGATAGTGTCTTATTCCATGCAAGATAGTATTTTAAAAGTAATTGGCTTATGTAAATGGACAACAACATCTTTATGTTGCTTTAAATAACATTGGCGACCAGTGACCTTTTAGGAATGACGTCTGCAGGTGATTTGTTCTGGGAGGGGAGATATGATGTAAATGGTACTGGCCATGATGCAAACATGGGGCCTTATGTACCATACAGTTTGGCGACGGCATGGTTCTGGATTACAAAATAATCCACACAGTGGATCAACAGCTCATTTGCAGAGAATACCTCTCAGTATGGAGAGGGAATAGTGGTTAAGGTCTGTGTGTGTACCTAGTGGATGATGAACCCACACACACACACGCTGTATGGTGGCGATGTAGTACCCCTGGTGGGTGGTACCCCAAATGTGGGTGGTAATCTGTACTACGTAACAGTATATCAAGGTGCTCCATAAAGAAATTGGTTGTATGGTACAAATACAATTTCTCCTCCAAAGATTCTATTGAAAACAAAACCAAATAATGGTCCCCTTCTCAATTTTTATATCAGCCGTCAAAATCTTAGGACAAATTGATGTAGCTGTGAATCTATAGCAAATGAAATTCTGCTGATGAAAGACCCATCTTGCCATGCATGATATTGGTATGGTTTGAACAAATTTTGCATAAAATTGTCCAGGAAATCAAAAATTCTCAAAGACCAGAATAATTTGACAAAGTCTCAGCAGGAGACCATAGTTATAATCCCAAACATCATGGAACTTTTGTACTCCATCAAATGGTACATTTCATAGAAAATTCCCACCTAGCTTGGGAGTTCTATATTTGGCATTGAAATGATTCCATTGAATTGCTCAGGTCTCCAAACAGTGGATAAACATGTATTCAATCATGCCATGCCAATCCCTGAGAATGAATCTGGGATTGCAAATCATGCACCAATAGTATCAATTCCATGAACACAAAATGGGGAATTAGTCACCAGGGTTAGTGATGAAAATATACCCCTGTTTATCAGATGATTTATGATACCCAGAAACACCATGGTCTTTCATGTTGTTAATGTACATTAAGTCACTGAACTGTGTCCTGGGATGAGCATGTTGTAGCTCATTAGTAATTGTTGGACCACAAACTATGGACACTATCAGTGATCCCACCCAAAAGACGGTTCAAAAATATTGAAAATTTTCAGGAAAAACTTAAAGGTGCCCTGAGAGATTTCAAATAACAGGGTCCCTAAAAATATGAAAATTCTGATTTTTGCTAACTGGTGTACACCTTTCTTTCAAAAAACCCTAATCTGAAAAAGATCAAGCTGGAGAACTGGTCTTTGGTACCAAAATGTGAAATTCTTAATTTAGTATAGGAGCAAATACGAAATTCAGCCTTGTTCTATGAATATACTAAGCATATACAAATCACCTTTTGATTTCATTTTAAAGTTATTTCTGAGCCAACTAAATATTGCCATCAGGACTAATCGATATGAATCACTACATATCACAGAAAATATGGAGACTTGAAATCTCTAGTTGACACCTTTAAAAAAGTTATTTTTTCCCAACTGGGAAATTGACAGAAAAAAGAACTAGCGCCACATTGTGTTTAGCAAAACACAGGTATATTCGCATGTGGCAAGCAGAAACCGTTTGAACTCTGGGTCGAGATATCCAAAACACACAAAGTCCACGACTTCGGGCTCTGAAGCCGCTCGGTTCTGAGTTAGGGTGGCGTACATTTTAACGTTTGGCCCCCCCTGTTAAGCCCTTGAACTTTTGACCTATTGGATCGAGATACCAAAAGGCACAATCGGGGTTCCACGACTAGCAGCCTGCAAGATTGAGCCCGAGGATGCTGTGAGTCTTGAGTTTCTGGGTGGCCCCTACATTTTAACGTTGGCCCCCCTGTAGACCTTGAACTTGCTCCATGAGAGCGAGATCCCCAAAAGGAAACATTAGGGGTCCAAGGGCATCAGCAGTAAAATTTGGGTGGCTCTGAGGGGGCATGGTGTATTGGGTATAGTGTCCCCTAGATTTTTTTAACATTGCCCCCTGTACCCTGACCTTTGACCCTCTGGGGTTCGAGGATACCAAAAGGCACTCGGGGCCCAAGGGCTATCAGCCTACCAGGTTGGCCACCGAGGGGCTGCTATGGTTCTTGAGGTATGAGTGTTCGTTGTTGTAGCGTCAAGACGAAGGCGGCGAAGAAGGAGAAGACTTAACAGCACGAGCACAACTATATTGTATGTTACACATCGAATATAAGAAAAACGCAGTGTTCGAAGATATGAAATCTCCAATTCAATATAAGTTGTAGTAGTGTCCAATGGAGAGCTGATTATGTATATTGTGTCCTTATTTCATATTGTAGGGTATTTGGTATACCTGTAGGCGTGTTTTGTAATTGTTTACAGATACAGCAAAAATGTGATTCTGATGATTTTTTAATGTTATGATTTAGCAAAGCACTGATAGTGCCTTAAGGTGTGGTTCCAATCGTCTTTGGTACATCCATGATTTACCGGAAGTAGTATGGATTTTGATATCAGATAAAAGCTGTTATTTTCTCATTGTCGTCCTGAAATTTGAGCCTTCAAATCATTTCATTCCCAAGACTCTAAACAAAAAACTGCCGTTTTTGTGTTTTAACCATCAATATAGCACAGTTGAATAGGGTAGTGCAACATGCATATTGCGTATACATCAAAACAGGCCAAGGGTTTCCCACGGTACTTGATGGGTGTATGTGCAAGTGACAGGCTCTCATATCAAGTAGAGAACACAATACACATAAATCGGAAAACCAAGCACCTTAAAACCCCACATTCATGGACAAAGTTTTGGAGAGGAAATATGTAAATTTATGTTTTCCAAATTAAAACTGCAGGTGTTGGGTGTTTTGTTACTAATGACGTGCTGAATTTCTATTGATGTTGGCAATTGTATGCCTCCAAAAACTGTAAATACCCGTCTACGGTGGATAGGCATAAACAGATTCTTCCGCCTCACTTGCTTAGGTTAACAAAGAATAGCAGACATTTGCTTGTTTATTCATTTGCGTTGCCACAATTGCTTCAAGATATGTGCATTTTCCACATTGGAAATAAAGGCCAGAAATGGGTTTTGTAAAGGCTCCCCAAATCGGGCACCGGAAAATTCAATATATTATGATTTTGGTCCAACAAAACATAAAAACAATAGGTGTGCTATTGAACAAGTTGTGAAGGAAAATAGCCTGGAGTATAATTGTGTATGTTTAACACACATCTATCAAACCAACCCCTTTAATTGGTGCAGGGATATGCATACATTTACAAGTTTGGATACTTCACAGCTAGGCTTGTGACACCTAAAGATGGTTATTAGAGTTCAAGATCAAACAACTGTCTAAGTTGAAGAAAAAAATATCGTTTGCGGGTAATAAGTTTTATTGTCCATTATGTTTCTAAAGTTTTAAATAGGGAGGGTTTATGCAGAATTAAAACACGAAATTGGGCATAAATTTCACCTGAAAATAATGCTAAAATAGTGCCTTTTGGCAGATTTTTTCCCCACATTTAAAGGATGGACTATGAAGATGAAAACATGAACTTGAGGGAAAATGGTTATTTTATTTTTGAAGTATTTAAAAAAAAATGTGAAAATTTACAAAAATTTTTGAAATCTTAACTTAACAACTGAAGATAAAAGTGGACTACAGAAAAAAAGCACAGCGGAAAAAAAAAAAATCGAAATGGGGAAAATCGGCAATAAAAATTGTGACTGATAACCAACACCATTTGTAAGTCAAGTTGAAAGAAGCAACAAATAGTCTGATCCATGGGACTGCTCTTTCACAGACCATTTCACCAAGCAAACAATTATTGCATCGATTACCATTCCAATTACACCCACCTACTTCATCAATAGTCTGTCATCTTCAGCGTATTTTGGTGAATTTCTGGCAAAAGCGTTCTCTTGAGTGCCAAGGAGTCGTCGTAGCACCGTTGCATGCTTGCGCATCGCACGGTTAAAATCCTTAGCCGAACATAAGGGCAAATTCTTGATAAAACACGCGGCCATCAAAAATAGGCATGTTTGTTTTAATAAAAATGCGTGACTTTAAAAATGTAGCCAAAAAATGTAGCCCTTGTTTTTAAAAAATGAACTTTTGGGGAAACTTTTAGACTTTTAGTGCAAATTTCAAAGAGTAGGAAGAAAAAAATGCCTAATAAAAAAAACAAAAACCAACTGTGTGGCCGTGTATACCAAGTTAAGTCCTACCCGCCAAAACGGGGATTTGAGCTAGGGGGGAGTTTCAGAAACAGAGACCCATTTTACTACATGGTGTCCAAATATTGATTTGTAGGCCATAGGTAAACATGAATACTTTATTTATGCGATTGTGCGAGCTTTTCGAGACGCAAGCCGAAAGAAGTGTGCCGAGGTCACCTGGTAGCTATAACGTCATCACCTTTGTATTAAGGCAAAGTTCCAAAAATTCAGGTGGCATGTTTTTAATTATTATTGATATATGATATATGAAAAAGTGGCGTCTGCACTTAAAATCCAGGTGTGTGTTGTGTTAAATGCTGAGGTTAATCCTACAGGTTTTGGGGGTGATGAGAAACAAAATCTCTTATATTGATTCCAAATTTTTGGAAATCTCTCGTCCAACATCATTTGAAAAAGTTGATATAATGGGTGATGGTAATGGATCCAAGAGTGCAAAGGTTCTCACTGAAAACTTTGATGAAAAGTGCCTGCAAAGCAAAAAAAAAACGGAAAGGAAAAACAAAGAAAAGAAAACAAGAAAACAAGTAATTTTATTCTGGTGAAGTGGCATGTGTCAAAAATGAAAAGCACTTTTTCTATGATACATTACCCTTAAATGGCCAAAATTGCAAACATGCATGGAAAAAGTGGGCAATTTCAATTTGGGAAGAACATTCCCGTATAAATTTTGCTCTTTGGAGGCCAATTTTTTACCTTTAAATAAAGAAGTGAATGGAAATGTTTGAAATCTTGGAGGGAAATTTTGCAATCTTGAGGGGGATTGTATTCCAGGGAAATTTTGCATTTTTTCAAGTTTCAGCCTGATTTGCAAGTGCATTGTTATCAATACAGTTTTTTCTGATTTGGGAATGTGAGGCCAATTTTTGAATCGACTGCAGAGCGAGAATAAATTTAGTGGCTGTGAGTTCCCTTTTGGGTCATTTTTGAAGAAAATGACAAATTTTCTGTGGAAAAAAAATGGCTACAGCCTACGGATTAAATGCCTAGATTCCCTTGATTGTAACAATATGAAAAAAAAGTGGGATAAATAGTCCTATTGAAAGTGTCCATGTCAAGCTAGTAATTTATCAAAGTGAAAAGGAGATATGAAATTGCGAAATTATTAAATGGTTTATGGAGTTGGAACCAAGGCATACGTTCATATCAAAAGCAGCACCAGGATGGGAATGAATGTAAACTCAGGATTTCTGGGCAATCTTGTTTATCTTTCTTTCATGGAATCAGAAACAATAAAATGCACCCAACATTTTTCCCTTTTTCTTTAATCGTAGGATGCTTTTATATATGTAGTAAATGACACGGAAGTAAAAAATTACTGTCGTAATGCAAATAAACAGATAATTGATATAGCATTTCGTGAATGACTATGCATGTTCCGATCGTCTTTGATCCCCCCCCACCCCCCCCCCCCCCGATTTACCCGGAAGAAGTATAGATTTTGAATTTTTCTTCAGTCCTCGACCTGAAATTGAGCCCTCAATTCCATTCATTGCAAGATATAAACAAAAAAATGCTGAATATGGATAACCAACAATATTTAGCCACAGATTGAAGAGGGTTTGCCTACGAGCCATTATTGCTTCTACCATCAAAAACCGCAAGTTTGTTTCCCACGTAAATTGATGGATCGTATGTGCAAGTGCCAGGCTCTTTGACAAGCAGAGAAGACAATAGAAATAAATTGGAACAAGCACCTTTAATTAATTAGGGCTCCAGCAGGCAATTCAAAACTTTAGGCTTTCTTTTCATTGGCTTGTCCAAACAAAACTTCTGGGAGCTGTTCGACAACCAATCAAGTGCAAATTTGTATCCTCAGAAAAATCTCCTTATATCCCTTTAAAGGGATGAGTAGTGATTTGCTGATCCGAAACATTGAAAATAATCATTAAAAATGGGATGTTCTCATCCTATACATCCGCACACGGTATTTTTGTTATGTGGGTCATGGATGTGCTCCCAAAACCTGCAAGTGGTTCGGTTTGAAATCTGTGTATACAAAGACACCCGATTTTTAGACACCGTTGCTGTATATCTATTTGCGTGAGACGGTATGACAAATTTCATTCAAATACTTCATTTTTTCACTATTGGTGTTTTGGTCAGACATTAGAAGATAGCTTATATGGCATTGTACATACTTATATCTTTGATTATAAGTATAAAATGCATTCCATATTTTTTTAATCCGCTTAGGCATTAATTGTTGCTGATCCTTTCCAGTGCGCTGACATTTAGATATCGTTGCCATTATGAGTGCTATTGTGTGTCATTAATCAAATAACTGGACCTTATCCATGAGAATAGTAAGTCTGTATTTAACCAATAAATCTTTTAAAAAGTCTAGACCATGACGTAATTCAACTCCCAATAGAGGATGTGTATGTCGATGTTGCAAATTTCCCCATGTGATTTGTGAAATTCTCTGGATAGGCCTGTATGACAATTATACTGCAGTACAAAGTATATTGAGACTTGATGGATGGTATTCTGAAAAGGGAGACTAACTTTAGAACCTGGCGTTTAAACAAGGGTTAGTCCTAAAGGAGAGGGACCTTTTTCTTTAAAAAATAGTGAAATTAAATGTAATGGGTGGAGAAAATTCTCATGGATGGGCTGTTAAAGCCATCCATGAGGAACATTTCTCGCCCGTTAAAGCACACTTTTAGAGTATGTTGAAGCAAAAAAGTCCCCTCTATGTAGGACTAACCCTGGTTTAAAACCAAGGGTCATAAAGTTAGTCTTCCTTTCAGAATACCAACATAGAGGCTCAACACGCCATGATTTACACACGCACACTTTGAAGCTATGTAAAACACAGCATGCCTGTGTAGTGGCAAATCTTCAAATTAACAAAATACACATTTTTTTTTTTTTTTTAAAAAACTTGAAAATAAACTTATAAAATGTCAAAAATGAAACTTTTGCCCCAACATTGGCATATGATTTTTGCTCAAATTTAGTTGTTTATTTACAGGTTACCACATTGATTTGTGTTTGTCTTTCTATCAAATGTACTTTGAGTGTTTTGTGTTTAGTGTTGAAAGCTAAGTTGTCATTTTGTGTGTTCTAATTTAGCAAACTTTGGATTTATTATTTACATTTTCTCAATTTTCACTGCAATGAAACCTTGTAAATTCTATTGAAAAAGTTTTTAAACCGTGTGTGTTGCTGTTCTAAAATATTGCCAGTAATTGTTTCAACATTTAAAAGAGAACTTACATAATTCTAAATGCCTATAAACCATTTGTACTCTAGTAGCCCCTCCATTGACAAGGACGAGAAAACATGCTGCACGAGGTTATTTATATTGAAGAGTTCAGAGCACAGTGTGTAAATGTTCAATCAGAGAGCGATTCTTGCTTTCCTAGTTTCTAGTATCTTGCCTGCACTGCGATAGTACATTATGCAATTTGATCATGCCGTAACATTGGGTTATCAAGGTTACAAATCGGTCATTGTTGCCTGTCAACCGTGTAGGGCCTATTTGTAAATGTCACGATTACCAGCAAAGATCATAGGAGAGTCGCCATGAGCAATTTGGCTGCCTGATCTCTAACATTATTTTCATTTCATCACATCCACCTGTTTGCCAAATGCAAGATTAATATTTGGACAGGAGAGAGAACAGCACCAGCGGAAAAAGAGGGGATTCTCTCACTTAAAAGCCTTCCCTCCCAACCAGCTTGTGTCCCCCTCCCAAGAAAATGGTGCCTAAATTATGCACAAATTTCAATTAGGCAGGAAAAGTTACAACTTATTTTAACATTTGTATTTTTTTGTCCCCGAACTCCTTTTTTTCTTGCATCTCCATTCCCCCACAATTTTTGTTGGTACTGCAATTGGGGACAAATGTACTGATCTTGAGTGGGTATAGGAATATGATTTTTTTTCTGTGACACCCTTACAATGACTGGTAATCAATTATCATACAACTTGAAAGTTTGGGTTCTATGAACCATTGATTTGGCATTATTGAATAAATATTAATGACAATAAAACACTCTTGTTGTTTGGTTAAAGACAAGTCTGAAATCATATCAAATCAATAAACACTTTTCTCTTGTAGTCTATAATACCCTTTTCTTTTTTTTCTTTTTTTTCAATTCTTGAAGAGTCGTGATTATTAGTCTAAATTCGGTGTAAAAATCAGAGACGTCCTGGTCAAAATATTCTAAGGACAACCCTCCTAATGAGGTCACATGTCCAATAGGTCCCCAGCTTTAAATGTCAAAGTAAAGTGTATTTGCATAATGAACAAATACTCCCACTAATAGCATGCTAATAACAAGTGCCGTCATTTTTGGTGGTGGTCAAAGGTATTTCCTCAAAAATTCAATTCAGTAAATCTGTTTTAGGGTTGGCTGTGTTAACAACATGATGTCCATGTGATACAAATTCTCTAGTGTGTTTAGGTCTCTGATGTAAAGTGGGCAATATCCGAATTTTTTTTGTCATTCTAAAAAAAAAGATAACTATTATTGTTGGGCTGACCAGTATTTTAAACAAGCTTAAATCAAAATATTATATTGTACTTGAGGGAAAATAACTATTGATGATTACGGGTTATCTCTAAGAAAAGCTTCACTGTGATCATCCACACCCGAGGAAAACACAAAAGTCTACACCACAGGTGTCCAAACTCATCTTACAGGTATAGACAATGTGATCTGTGACGGCACTCGGGCCATGGGGTAACAATATAACAGGCCTGCAAGAACAAGCTTGGATGCTACAAATTTAGAACCAGAATTTCATTGCTTGTGTGAATTTAGAGTTAAAATATATTCATACTAAGAGGAGTTTTACATGTTATGCAAATAAAGTGTATTTCAGTAATATGTAGTCATCTCAACCTGAGAGACCCCAGTCACTAATCGGCTTATAACAAAACTTTTTAAAAAACAGTGACATCAATCATAGAACATACACACAAAACAATGTATGCACACCATAGGCGCATGTATGCGCTCACCTTCTGTTTTTGTTTAGTTAACCCCCAATTTTGCGGGCTATTTTGTACATGTAGGGGGCTGAACTGATTGACATCCTCTCCTTCCCCACTTCATTCATCAAAATTCCTGTGTGTGTGAGGTATGTCTGTGGTCCAAAATTCTTTTTTTTAAATATATTGAATGCCGTGGGTGACATGCTGGTGACCTCATTTGACCCCTTGCCGGCCAAAATGTAACCTTAATATATGCAATGCCGTGTGAGTGCCATAGTTCTACGATGACAGGGCTACAAGCGTCACTATAATTCCTATATTTCCTATATTTTTG
>JAMKCH010012375.1:0-38150 GCA_023653785.1 Ophioderma brevispina | reverse complement strand
GCTACTCCGCGACGGTGCAGATAGCATCTGTGTGTACACTATCCGTCTATGCGGCAAAAATACACGGATTCCTGGCCGGCGAGTGTACATATAGTGGGTAGGTAATCCATGTCTACTCTGTAGTAGCTACGCGGTAACTACCATGAAGAAATTGGCCGTGTAGTCCATGAGGGTGGTCAATCATGAATATGAATATTGCCATTGTACATTGTAATGGAGATAAACCGGGTGCAGATCAGGAAATCTGTAATTTGAAAATCCAGATAGCGTGTATGTATACTAATGACCATCAAATCAGAATGCTGATAGTGCTTGTTTCAACATATTTTGTGTGGAGCAGAAATTGTCAGATTGAATTAAATTTGCGAAAAATTTTGCCAGCAGACATTGTCTGAAATTCATAAATTTGGAAAAAAGTATCTTTTATTCCTATATATGTAAAAGAATTTCAATCTATGGTATGCACAAAAGAAGAAAATTGTAATGCTCAATTGTAAGTATGTGTATGCATTTAAGTACATCATGCCTATTCCAATCTTATAATGGCTGAGTATATTTTAGTACTCTGGGTAGAGTATAATGTTGGTTTTATTCTCATGTTTGCAAGTAGGCCTACAGAACAATATGGTGTAAAATTCTGTAATATCATTGAATAGGCCAAGAGAAGATATCAGTAGCTTCCCACAATGCATTACTTCCATTGGAAGTTTTTGTATAGGTAGTCATGTGAATCATTAGAGATGAAACACTCTTAAAATGCAAGTTTGTGATCAGTAATGTCAATTTAGCCATGTTTCATCACTATCGATTCACATCAGTACCTGTACAAAAACCTCCATTGGAAGCAATGCATTGTGGGAAGCTACTGAAATCTTCTCTTGAATAGGCCTATGGTAATAAGTGTTGCCTAAAAGTTACATGTTGCAACGCAGTGGGTATGAAAAAGGCATTTTGAGTTGTAAGGCAAATTCTTATACTCGGCTTTTTTTGTTGTTATGCTGTTCAGTGTGCCGAATTCTGCACCAAAGCTTTGGCAGCAAGTCACACTAAAGAAATTGTGCATTTTGAGACACAAACTTGCCGACACTTGCCTCTATCTTTGCTAATATTAATTTAAGTCTTGAGAAGTGATTGATCTGTCATTTGAAAGCTACCATTGTCTTACCTATTGCGCACCGAGTTTACCTTTGGTGCTATTAACTTCCAGGAGTGACAATCAGAAATTCAGAAAATTTAAGTCAGAAATAATGTGGCATTTCTAGAAATCAGTGATTTGCTAAATCAAAAAATAGAAAAAACCATTAAAAACCAGATTTGTGCTTGTCTTTAACAAGTATAGGTATCCTAACTACAAGACCAAAAGCAATTTAACAAGGACAAATTCAATATTTTAGAATGTAACAAGGACAAAATTGAACATTTTGGTCATTACTGTCCATACAGACACTTACATTTTTTGTACTACTACAACACATAATTGAATGGAGATTCATATCTTTGAACACTGCCATTTGCCCCCTTTTCTGTCAATTATTCAGTTGTAAAAAATAACATTAGAAAAATCTGCAGACTTATCCTTCACAGTAAGGTCAAGTTTTCTTTGAGGGCCTGCTACTGGTATCCTGGTAACCAATGCTCCCAGGGCCGGGTTGTCGGCGCCTAAACCATAACCCCTTTGGGTTTGTACCAAAATCTGATGAGGAGGTTGCTGGTTACCCTGGTTGAACTAAAGAGAAGATTACCTACAAGGGGTTTTGGAGAGCTAACGGCGACCATCCACCACATTGATGTCAGGAAGGGCATCTGGTCAATTATCTTTTGATCCAATAAATCCTCATACAGCAATATTTCTGTGTGAGGTGAATCCAGCCACCCCACCCCCCGTTTGTGGGGACAAAACCGGATTCAAAACTTTGGTTTTTACTACTACTACTACTTTCAAGCAATTCGTGCCAATTTCAAATATTTTGACTCTTTGGGTGGATCACAGAAGATAGGTTGTGCGTTACATCTAATTCTGCATATGCTTCTCTGGCCAGTCGGAAGAAGATTCAAGACACAGTACTGTGTTCACGGTAGGTACCAGTAAACTAATAATTTTAATGTGGGATATGCGGAGGCTGCTGCTATACAATAGCCTATGAGGTGTTGGCTATTATAAAATGTTATATTTTGGGGTAAAAAATGCCCACAAAAATCAAAATAGTCCAAAAATGGGTCACACAAAATTGAATTTAAAACAATATAAACAATACACAGCAATTTATTACTCGTGTGTGGTAGCCTTTACGGCAGCTCACCGTGCTACAGCGGCAGTACTGCATCAAGTACACGCGGGCAAGTTGAGATGCAGTAGCGGGCCAGATAGCGCTTCCAAAGTACAAAGTTATTATGTATTACAGTGGTGTGTGTCTACTCTACAGTAGCTACCCAATGGGCTACCTGTGTAGTTGACACTCGGTGGAGAGAAGGTGGATATATGTGTAGACAGTACGGAGTAGACATGCGCTACCAACGTAGCTACCTCGCCCCCCCCGGTAACAGGACGCTTTTTATATTGACGAAATGAGGGCGCCATTCACTGGTTCTGTTTTAGCATTTTTGATCGTTTTTCGGGGAAAATCATTGGCAAAATTCAAACGGGCTTCATCAAAAACCCCCATATTACGCACTTATAATAAAAAATGGAAATGTATGCCCAAAAATATCTAAAAAATCAAAGATTGGCCATATGAAAATACCGGCGCCCTGAGAAACGGTGTACCACGTAGCTACTCCGCGACGTGCAGTTGTGCTTGCAGATAGCAGCTGTGTACAATATCCGTCTATGCGGCAAAACAAAAAATACACGGCTTCCTGCGGCGAGTGTACATATAGTGGATAGGTAATCCATGTCACTCTGTAGTAGCTACGGCGGGTGGTAAGGGTAAACTACCATATGAAGGATATTGGAAGTGTTGTAGTCCATGAGGGTGGTGGTCAATCATGATATGAATATTGCCCATGTACCTTGAATGGAGATAATAAAACCGGGGTGCAGATCAGGAATCGTAATTTGAAATCCAATAGCATGTATGTTACTAATGACCATCAAATCAGAATTTGCTGATAGTTGCTTGTTTCAACATATTGTGGAAGCAGAAATAGCAGAAATGTCAGATTGAATTAAAATTTGCAAAAATTTGCCAGACAGGACATGGTCTGAAATCATAAATTTGGAAAAGTTCTTTTATTCCTTATATGTAAAAAGAAGTTCAATCTATGGTATGCACAAAAGAAGAAAATTGTAATGCTCAATTGTAAGTATGTGAATGCATTTAAGTACATCATGCCATTCCATCTATAAGGCTGAGATATTTTAGTACTCGGGGTTAGAGATAGTTAGAGTCTAATGTTGGTTTTTTCATGTTGGCAATAGGCCTACAGACCCATTATGGTGTAAATTCTGTAATCATGAATGGCCAAGAGACGATATCAGTAGTTCCACAAATGCATTCCATTGGAAGTTTTTGATAGGTAGTCATGTGAATCATTAGGATGAAACACTCTTAAAATGCAAGTTGTGATCAGTAATGTCAATTTAGCCATGTTTCATCACTAACGCTTCACACTCAGTACTGTACAAAACCTCATGGAAGCAATGCCTGTGGGAAGTAAGGAAATCTTTTGAATAGCCGATGGTAAGTAGTGTTGCCTAAAAGTTTACATGTGCAACGCGTGGTATGAAAAAGGCATTTTGAGTTGTAAGCAAATTCTTATACTCGGCTATTTTGTCTTTATGCTGTGCAGTGTGCCGAATCTGCACCAAAGCGTGGCAGCAAGTCACACTAAAGAAATGTGCATTTTGAGACACAAACTTGCTGACAACTTGCCGCTAGCTTTGCTAATATTAATTAAAGTCTTGAGAAGTGATTTGATCGTTCATTTGAAAGCACCATTGTCTTACCTATTGCGCACCGCGTTTACCTTTGGTGGCTATTAACTTCCAGGGAGTGAAACAGAAATTCAGAAAATTGGAATTAAGTCAGGAAATAATGTGGGCCATTTCTAGAAAGAAATCAGTGATGCTAAATCCACAAAAAATAGAAAAAAACCATTCAAAACCAGGATTTGTGCTGTCTTTAACAAGTATAGGTATCCTAACTACAAGATCAAAAGCAATTTAACAGTGACAAATTGAATATGTGAATGTAACAAGGACAAAATGAACATTTTTGGTCATTACTGTCCATACAGACACTTACATTTTTGTACCTACTACAAACATAATTGAATGGAGATTCATATCTATGAAACTGCATTTGGCCCACGTTTCGGTCAATTAATTCAGTTGTATAAAAATAACATTAGAAAAATCTGCAGACTTACTTCATCAGAAGGTCAAGTTTTTCTGTGAGGACCTGCTGCTACTGGTATCCTGGTAACCACAATGTCCCAGGGCCGGTTGTCGGCGCCCTAAACCAAACCCTTTGGGTTTGTACCAAAATCTGATGAGGAGGTTGGCTGGTTACCCTGGTGAACTAAAGAGAAGATTACCACAAGGGTTTGGAGAAGGCACGGCGACAATCCACCACATTGATGTAAGAAGGGCATACGGTCAATTATCTTTTGATTCCAATAAATCCTAATACAGCAATATTTTCTGTGTGGGGTGAATCCAGCCACCCCACCCCCCGTTTGTGGGGACAAAAACAGATTCAAACTTGGTTTTGACTACTACTTCTACTTCTACAAGCCAATTCGTGCTAAATTTCAAATATTTGACCTATTGGGGGATCACTGATAATGTACCTGATCATTTATATGTTTTGCACAGTGTTGTTTGGCCAATCCACCAAGACATTCTTCCTCTATATAAAAGCCATTAACATGCATTGTACTGTTGGAAAGCGTGGCGTCAAACCATAGAGATATTAAATAAAAGGCTAGAGGACCAAGAGAATCTTGATTCGAGAAGCCTTCCCACTGGCGACGGGTATATGTACAGACCCATCGCCGTGTCCTAAAACCCAGAGAACGAGACTATATACATGTATCGAATCCTGACTGGCTCCAGTGCAGCAAAAGTGCAAAATACTGTCTTTGCATTCTATAGCATAAGCTGTTTACAGTAAAAACATTCACTATGATCTAACCCAAATATGTTATAAACAAAAAGTGTGAACTAAAAAAATGGTCTACAGAAAATTTAGATTAATGGGGAAAATTTGTAATCAGCCATTTTTAAAAGAAAGTCACATTACCGTATTAATAATAATGAAACTGAATAATAGTGACCTTTGCTATCACATCTACCAACAAGGTGTGATTTTGAGAACAGATGGCTGGTTTTCCAAGTAGCATGTGAGTCTAAAGCAAGAGTGAGTTGGTGGTATTTGTTCTTGATTATGTCACACAGTGCCAAAGACTATTATGGTGTATATTGTAGAGAAAGGCAGCAAGTATTCATCATTTTTAGATCGTCCGATAGGAAGACCCCTTTTTATGGCAGCATGATCCGTGTGTTGTGAATCAGCAGATGATCGGTGTCAGCGGGGCGTCGTGAGATTTCGTGTGAACAAAATATATGAGAGATCTGTATGTTCACACAAGGCGGAATGAAAACGTGGGGGGAAGGGGTGTGCGGGGCGGCTACAGATTCTTGACAACTGATTAGATTTACTCAGGATATATGCATTCTAAGTACCAATTTGCATATATTTAATTAGGATATTTGACCCCATTTTCGATTTCATTTTCACTACTTGTGAACAAAATATTGGAGATCTATACGTCACACGGGCTGAGCTTGGTGGAAGGGTGCGGGACTACAGATTCTCGAAAACTGATTAGATTTAAATCAGTATATATGGCATGCTAAGTACCTAATTTGCATATTTAATTCGCATATTGAACTATTTTCATGATTTTCAATTGTAGTCTAGGCGGAGGGGTGCAAAATACAGCGACATGCTCAGAAAATGATAAAAGATAAGACTTGGCACAATTACTCTTCACCCCATATGATCATTTTCAGGGGTGGAGCCAAAAATATACAAAACTTCCATTAGCAAGGTGCTAGGTAACAAATCACCCTAGCAAATAGCACTTTCAGGAGATACCAACGAGCTGGATACCACCAAATACTTTGTTTACTACCCCCAGAATAACCAATCAACCCCCAAAACAATCTAGAGGTGCCCCCCAAAAAAAAGAATGGCTATTAAGATGGCTACTTAGATGGTGCCAAAATATAATATTCTTTTTAAATTCATAAAGCAACGATATAAATAGTATAACATCTCAATTCTATGGGATATAATTCCTATATAAAAGTATACATAGGCCTATGTGCCCATTTTGTTTCATGTCACATATGTTTCAAATTCAATATGGGTCCAAAAGTGGCAACCGAATAAAATATTTCCTGCAACTCATCGTGTCCAAACCACAGTGGTTTCCAATATGATCAGCCAGAGATGGGAGTTACAAAAGTCTGGTGCTTCAACTGAATTCCGCAAGTCCTGGTCGTGCATCGTTGCTCCAAACAGTGGGAAAGACAAGAGATGTTCCATTGCGTGGTGCTGTTCCACAACAGTAAGGGTAGTGTCCTGATCTTGCTCCAGGTAACCCCACTCTGCGGGGAAACCTTAGACCCGGCTGCTGATAATACACTACAGCAAACCCGTGAAGTTCAAAATAATAATAATACATTATTAATGAAAATGAATGTTTAAATCATAACATAAAAAGTAACATCAACAACAGATTTCACATAAAAAATAAAGATCTGGACATTTCAGCACGGCATTAATGGATGGTAGGACTCTGATGGTTCTGCCTATCAGACTAGCATGGTATGCTAGCAAGGATTATGTTAGACTCAGATTTATTTATCGCATGCAGGTTCCCCACATGGTTTAGCCAGCTGTCTCCATTCTCCATCTCTTTGCAGGTTCAGGAGTGTTGCAGGAAGATGGCAGGTTACCAGTAGATGAACAAAAAAGGACATCGTTTGATGGCAGGATGAGGATTTAATTCAATGTAAAAAGCGATGGGCAAGTCTTTCCCTTTTCTTGTCCTCTAAAAGGTGACTAGAGAAATGGGCGGAAATCACTGGCCGGTATCATCATCGAGTACCCACCTCAGTTTAAACATTCTGGATCAAGGACAAACTTGTACCATGAAATGAACCAGTGGATATAGCTGAGCTTGGATTATGGTCAATATTGTCAACACTGCAGTTGGAGGCATAAATGACCTCTGGATCTGGGGAGGACAGACTGTGCCATCTTGTGATAATGACTCGGCAGACATCATTTCTTAACGCAGTAATTATCTCCTGGTTACGGTCAGATGAGCCCCAACCAGACACACAAGGAATTATAAAGATATCATCAACTGTCGGCCCTGGTTAAAGGAATATGTCATGATTCTGAATATTTGGAAAATTGGGCCGCCCTTCAAAAAATTGTGCTATTATTATTAATATAAATCAAAATAAAAAGTTGAAAAATTGTCACCATTGTTGAGTATTTCACGCCCAATAGCTTACTCAAAAACGATTCCGACAACAAATCCACATCGCAGGCAAATGGTGACGTCCAAAGTGATGACCATCCATAATTGACGTCGTTGTGACCATCATATCGCAGTGGGCCCACTGTATAATAATTAAACACAACGAAATGAAACAAACTATGTCATTCTGTAACTTGTTTTTTCTAATTTATATTACTTTCTTATCCATCAATATTACAGTGTCAGCAATAACAATTCGAGTCAAAACGATGTGTTGTGGTCATCACTTTGACGTCACGAGGAGAGCAAATTGGGCGCTTTTGATCCAATGAAGCCGTGGGCAAAAAATCAGCACGTTTTGCTTCGTATGTCAAAAAAACAAAAATTAAAAATGCCTCGATTTGGTAATTTTACATCACATTGTTATGATTTTTTCGGGATTCGTGATGTATGTACATCTATTTATGAAAGTAAGTCGAACTGAGCTTGACAAAAAATCTTGACAAATTTCCTTGAAGGCAGGACCTTAAGTCCCGAGTAGACTGGTAGTGTGTTTTCACAGCCTTTGTATGTAAACTTGTGTATTTCCATAGTTCCCTGTGCCTTTTAATGCAGTGAACACAAGTAGTGAGCAAATGGGGTGTGGTGTACCATTTTGGAAACAAAGACAAACTTTTTCCCAGAAATGAAACCAGTGGATGTATATAGCTGAGCTTGAATGTGGGTCAATATTGCTACCACTGAGTGAGTGATTAAATGGACCTAGACTGTGCGAATCTGTGTGATAACACTCGCAGCATTAGTTCTTAAGGGGAATAGTAAGTGTACCAATGGTACACCTAGTTTTCGGGTCCACATGACCCCCGTGTGTCCGAACCTGTCCCTTAACTACACGGTCTCGGATCATGACTACAGCTACGATCTTGAAGGGCCGCGCGCTCCGAACCATTCCTGGGCTGCCGGCGCGAGACGATCACCGAATGAGCCGAGGAGAACCAAACCCGTACGGTCTACACGCATGCAGTGACTCACGTAGGCTAGACTTGTGTCTCTTTGGACGCACCCCCCCCCCCGCGTCCGGCTTCTCCTGCGCGGGCGGTTAGACGCTGGGTGCTCGCTGCACGACCTCGCGTGCGTACCATGAGACTCGGCCCTATCTCGGTGTCTCTCCTCTCCCTGTTCCCCTGCTGTGTCTTCCACACTGGTATGCATCCTCTAAGTGTCCTTTTTTTCTCTCTTACCCTCTCTCCTCTCCTCTTCCCCCTTGGTTACTTTTTCCCTGATTTTCCCCTCCTTTTGTACCCCCCCCCCCTTTCTTTGCTTTTCCTTGTCCCCCGGCCCCCCCCCCCAGGATCCTTTTTTTTTTTCTTAAGGTAGTGGCGTTTCACGGTCTTGCTATGATAGAACTTGTGTACTTCCCCATAGTCCGGCGCCTTTTAATCAGTTGAACACAATGAGCTGCGCAAAGGGCGGAGTATTGGTTCGCTAGTCAGCAATTTGGGGATGATACTATGCTCATCTCTATCAGTCAAATATCACTGTCACAGAACAGTGTCTATTGTAATCCTCTTTGCTTATGACACACCCTCTCTCTTTTCTGACAAGCTCTCATTCCTTGAGATGAATGAGTATCGGGTTCTTTACGGTATGTATACTTATTTTATCTTCAAGTAACAACAAAACACCAAGCTGAATCCAGCTGCTCTGTATATGCTTGGTAAGATCAGCAAGCCTGTTACACATTCGGTCTTCATTCTGTCTGCTCCTCAATGTCGCTATGCAATGTCTTTGCATGTTTCACTTGAGGTATATGGCTCCTGTAGCTATTCATTGTGTTATGTTGTACAGGTTGAAGAGGCATCTTGGGTGATATTGTGCTAGAAGCTCATCTTGGAGTTTAATATGCAACATTCTGAAGGAAATCTAGTGGAATGTGGAGGAGACTTAATGGAGTAATATTTGTTTTTTGTTTTGGAAACAAAAAGAGCGTAACACAGGCATTTTGCGTTTACAGGGGTTGGAGTATGTACTTCTGAATTGCATCTTGTGAAAATATGCTTAGAAGTTAAGTTGTTGCTTCTTTGTGGATTTGTTGTTCAACTCTAGTTTTCTTTCACCAAACTTTAAGTAGAATGATTTATGCCACTTTGCACTTTTTGCAATAGTTGTTATTGGCATACAGCGGATTTAATTGAATTGAAGGATATTTTCAGCTATAGTTTATAAATTGTGGGATTGGGAGAAGGCATTTGATAGTCATGGGGAAAGTGATGGAGAAGTGGCCGATTGAGCAAACGAGAAAGTATATAAGAGGGCAATGGTTGAGCGGTGGGGTGATGATTGTGTTAAGAAGGAGCAAAGAAAGAGTTAGAGTAGGATCTGGAGGTGTCTGAGAAGTAGGGAGTTAGAGTAAAGTGAGTGTACATGCATGTCGCCGTTGGATATTTACAATAATGTAATTGTTGTGGTTAAGGAGGGAATTGCAAGAGAAAAGTTTGGTGAGTGAGCAAGGGAGGGACTGAAAGAAAAGATTAAGAATGGAAGAAGGCGTTTGAGATTATAGGGTCTGGAGGTAAATCTTGGGAAGACAAAAGTATTGGTGAGTGGGGTTTGAGAAGTCAAAAGTGTCAGTAAGTAAAGGTTAGTAGGACCCATGTGGTGTATTGTTGGAAAAGTGGTCAAAGCAAAATTTCAGGGTTGGTGTGGGAAAATGGATCACTGGGAGTACAAAAATGAAGGTGACCTCAGCTGGGCAAACAATGGTACGAGATTTTGTGGGCGACAGAAGATGTGAGCAATAGCTGAAGTTATGGTGAATTGGAATAGGTTGGAAAAAGTTGTGTTGAATGGGGTGGAATAGGTGAACTAGTTCTCAAACCTGGGGGACGGGTAAATGTAAATGGTGTGCATAAGATGCGAGGGCGGTTTGTTAAACAGCTTAAGAATGTGGAGAGTTGCGATGCGGGAAAAGATTTCCTTTTGAAGATTCGAAAGGCATCAGCATGGTAGATAAGATTTATGTGAGATCGGTGATGTGTATGTATGGGAGGGAGACATGGTGAAATGAGCGAACATGAGATGGGGATTTGAAGAAGAATGAGGGAAAAATTTTGAGGGAATGATGGGGGATTTTGTCCCCTCGTTCCAAACTGGATTTTAAAACTCTGAATTTACTAAGATGTGTCAAATGTGCTTTGGTGCCAAAGGACACATTTCGATCAGCCGCTTGAGTATCTGAAGTGAACCGGCTTGCCATTTTTGAAGCATTTGTAGGGGGTTAGGTTATACTAACCTGTACATCAATATTACAGTGTCACAATAAGCAATTCGAGTACAAACACGATGTTTAAAATAAAGTCCTCACTTTGACGTCACGAGAGAGCAAAATTGGGCGCTTTTGATCAATGAAGCCCCGTGGCAAAAAATCCGTCAACGTTTTCTTTCTTCGTATGTCAAAAAGCAAAAAATAAAATTGGGGCCTCTATTTTGTTAATTTTACATCAAATTGTATTATTTTTTTTCTGGGAATTCGTGATGTATGACATATATTTTAGAATTAAGTCAAACTGAGCTTGACAAAAATCTTGACATATTTTCCTATTAAGGCAAGGGACCTTAATCCCGAGTAGACTGGTAGTTGTGTTTTCACAGGTGTTCACATCCTTTGCGAGGATAAACTTGTGTACTTTCCCTAAGTCCTTGTGCCTTTTAATTCAGTTGAACACAAGTAGCTGAGCAATGTTGTGTACCATTTGGAACAAGACAAACTTTTACCCAGAAATGAAACTCAGTGGAATGTATAGCGAGGGGCTTGGATTGTGGTGCAATATTGTCTAGCAGCTGCAGTGACATAAATTGACCTAGACTGTGGCGAATCTTGTGATAACATCGATAACATTATTTCTTAATGAAGTAATTTGTACTCAATGGTACGGTCATATGGAGGCTACACACCAGAGCAAAATGGGCTATCAATCACTGGCCGATTCCCCCCGTTTCAAGCAAGTGATCTGAAAGTCCCGAGTAGACTGGTAGTTGGCGTTTTCACGGTCTTTGCTATTATAAACTTGTGTACTTTCCCATAGTCCCAGTGCCTTTCAATGCAGTTGAACACAAGTAGCTGCGCAATGGCGAGTATTGGTTCGCGTCAGCAATTTGGGTGTGATACTCTGCTCATCCTCAAATCTCGGATCATGGTTCAAATATCGCGCTGTGCACGGCTTTAAAAGTGTCTATGTCATCCTCATATGCTATGAACAATCTCTCTTTTCCTTACAAGCTCTCCATTCCTTGGAGATGAATGAGCTACGCGTCTTTAAGGTATATACTATTTCTCTTCAAGTAACACCAAACAAGCTGATCCAGCTGCTCTGTATATGCCTTGGTAAGTCAGGCAAGCCTGTACACCTCTATGGCTTCATCCTTTGGTCTGCTCCTCCTCAATGTAGGATATGCAATTCTTTGCAGTTTGTTCAGCTTGAGGTATCTGGCTCCTGTTAGACTATTCCATTTGTTCTGTTGTACAGGTTGAAGAGGCATCTTGTGTGATAATTGTTGCTAGAAGCTCATCCTTGGAGTTCATGATGCACTTCTTTCTTCTTTTTCTGCATGCGGAAATCTACGTGGAAGTGGAGACTTAATGGAGTTTTAATATTTGTTTTTTGTTTTTGAACAACAAGAGAGCAGCACAGTGGCATTTTGCTGTCGTACAGGTATGGATGTATGTACTTTCTGTACTGCCCTCTTGTGAAAATATGCTTAGAAGTCGTTGCTTCTTTTGTGGCATCTGTGCTGCTTCAACTCTAGTTTACACTTTCAACCAAATTTTAGTAGCTATATTTCTTCCACTTTGCACTTTTATGCACTATTTGTATTGGCATACAGCGGATTAATTTGAATATGAAGGATATTTTCAGGCTATAGTTTTATAACTTTGTGGGTTTGGAGAAGGCTTTGATAGTCCTGGGAAGTGATGGGAGTGGACGATGACAAGAGAAGTATATAAGAGGCAATGGTTAGAGCGGTGATGATTTTGTATGAAGGAGCAAAGACAAGAGTTAAAGTAGGATCTGAGTTGTCTGAGAGTTAGAGAATGAAGGTGAGTGTACATGCACTGGCTGTCGCCAGTTGATATTTACAATAATGTAATTGTTTGTGGTTCAGAGAATGCAGAGAAAGTGTGGTGAGTTGAGACAATGGAGGGACTGAAAGAAAAGATTAAAGAAATGGAAGAAGGCTTTTGAGATTAAGGGTCTGGAGGTAAATAAATCGTTGGGAAGACAAAAGGATGGTGAGTGAGGGTGGAGTCAAGTGTCAGTAAGTAAGGGAACCCATGTGGTAATTTGTGGTAGGAGGGTAAAGGCAAATTCAGCAGGGTTGGTGTGGTAAATGGATCACTGGGAGATGTACCAAAAATTAAGGTGACCTCAAGCTTGGCAAAGATTTTGTGTGGCAAGAAGATGTGAGAAATGAGCTGAAGTTATGGTGGAATAGTGGAAAAGTTGTGTTAATTGAGGGTGGAATAGGTGAACTAGTTCTCAAACCTGGGGGACGGGTAAATGTAAATGGTGTGCATAAGATGCGAGGGCGGTTTGTTAAACAGCTTAAGAATGTGGAGAGTTGCGATGCGGGAAAAGATTTCCTTTTGAAGATTCGAAAGGCATCAGCATGGTAGATAAGATTTATGTGAGATCGGTGATGTGTATGTATGGGAGGGAGACATGGTGAAATGAGCGAACATGAGATGGGGATTTGAAGAAGAATGAGGGAAAAATTTTGAGGGAATGATGGGGGATTTTGTCCCCTCGTTCCAAACTGGATTTTAAAACTCTGAATTTACTAAGATGTGTCAAATGTGCTTTGGTGCCAAAGGACACATTTCGATCAGCCGCTTGAGTATCTGAAGTGAACCGGCTTGCCATTTTGAAGCATTTGTAGGGGGTTAGGTTATACTAACCTGTACATCAATAAAAAGAATAAGTTAATGGATCATGAGGGATATGATTAAATAGAAGTCAATAGGAGCATTCATTCATACTCATCGTGATGCCGTCAACAAAATTAGGCAATAGCAAAAGGGACTTGTTCAGATGATGATTGATACAAACAGGGAAATATTCTGAAATTTAACAGCTGATTGATAAATATGAAGAGTGAATATGATAAGAGAAGATTTTTGATAAAAACAACGGATGATGGAGGCTATTATAAGTAATCGTGGTCAACAGGCAATTTTCTTCTGGTGTAATGAAATATGTGTGCATAGCAACTGCAATTTGGTCTTCTTTGTGTTGGCAAGTGCGTCCAAATAATGTTTATAGAAATTTTAAAGTCTCTGACTCAGAGATTTCGAAATATTCATGTTTTTGTGTAATAATGAAAAATAGTCAACTAGAAATAAAGATGTACCCTAAAATGCACAATTCCGATGTGAGATTGAATCGGTTTATCGTTTTGATGCAGTAAACATTAGTGTAGTAGTACGTCCCATAGGATACTGTGTATAACAAAAATTCCGGATCCGGAATTTTATAACAAAGTTGTGATGTTCTATATGACGGAATTCTATTTAACTTAGCAATTTCACACAGTGATGTTTAGTGATATGGACAAGCCTGATCTGTACATTCAAAAAACACAAATTTTTTGAAATTGAGGGGCCGCCCTCCTCAAGGAAATCTCTGAGTTAGGCCTTTAGTTGTTAGAAACTAATACATTCTAGTCATTGAATATCTTTGGTCCATATGCATCCTATGTACCGGTCGCTAAGGAAAATGTGTTGCCTAACAACCGTTGCTACACTATAGAGAGTTAATTTTGGATCCACCCCTGAAAATCTTTCAATGTTGTTTGGGGGGGGATCATTTGGGTGCCAACGTTTCCATGCTTTTATCATAATCTGAAATTATTTCCCCCTCTCCGAGACTAATTGGACACTTTGTGGTGACAAAATAGCTGGATATCTTACTTACACAAGGCTAAAACTTGGTGGCTCGAACTGATTCGATTTGGGGGGGTGTGGTCGGGGGTATGGGTCGGGAGTATGGGGTGTGGTCCGGTGGTATGGAGATGTGGTCCGTTGGGAGTGTGGCTCATGGTATGGGGTGTGGTTGGGGGTATTGCATAGAGCTGACACTTGAGGGTGTGGGCTGAGGGATATGGGTGTTGCCCAGGGTTGGGGTGTGGTCCATGGGTAATGGTCCGGGGTATGAGGGTGGTTGGGTTCTGGGGTAGTGCTGTGGGTCCGGGGTATTGGGTATGGTTGTGGGTCTGGGGGTAGGGGGTGTGGTCGGGGGTATGGGGTGTGGTCCAGGGTGTGGGGTGTGGGGCCGGGGTGTGGGGTTGGTCCGGGTAATGGGGTGTGTCCGGGTAGGGTGGTGTGGTCCGGGGTAGGGTGTTTGGTCCGGGGTAGGTGTTGGTGGCTCCCGGGTATGGTTGTGTGGTCCGGGGTAGGGTGGTGTGGTCCGGGGGGTGTTGTGGTTCCGGGTAGGGTGGTGTGGTCCGGGGTAGGGTGGTGTGGTCCGGTGAGGTGGTTGGTCCGGGGGGGGTGGTGGTCCGGGGTATGGGGTGGTTTGGTCTCGGGTAGGGTGGTGTGGTCCGGTGTAAGGGGGTGTGGTCCCTGGGTAGGGTGGTGTGGTCCAGGGGTAAGGTGGTGTGGTCGGGTAGGGTGGTGTGGTCCCCGGGTAGGGTGTGTGGTCCGGGTGTAGGGGTTGGTGTCCGTGTAGGGTGGTGTGGTCCGGGTAGGGTGGTGGTGGTCCGGGGTGGTGGTGGTGGGTCCGGGGTAGGGTGGTGTGGTCCGGGGTAGGGTGGGTGGTCCGGGGTAGGGTGGTGTGGTCCGGGGAGGGTGGTGTGGGGGGTCCGGGTTAGGTGTGTGGTCCGGGTATGGTGGTGTGGTCCGGGGAAGGGTGGGTGGTGGTCCCGGGGTAGGGTGGTGGTGGTCCGGGTAGGGTGGTGGGTCCGGTGTAGTGTGGTGGGGGGGGGGGTCCGGGGTAGGGTGGTGTGGTCCGTGGGTGGGTGGGTGGCCGGGGTAGGGTGGTGTGGTCCGGGGTAGGGGGTGTGGTCCGGGGTATGGGGTGTGGTTCCGGGGTATGGTGGTTGGTCGGGAGTATAGGGGTGTGGTCCAGGGTATGGAGATTGTGGTCCCTAGGTGTGTGTCTGGGAGGTATGGGGTGTGGTCGGGGTAGTGCATAGGGCTGACTTGGGTGTGGTCCGTTGATATGGGGTTGGTCTTGAAAGTATGGGTGTTGCCCAGGGTATGGGGTTTGGGCTGTTGGAGGTGATGTTGTGGTCCATGGTATGGTTTCGGGGGTAAAGGGATGTGGTCCGGAGGTTCTTGGGATGTGGTCCGGGGTAGGGGTTGTGGTCCAGGTTTTGGGTGTGGTTTGGGGGTATGGGGTGGGGTGATCCGGGGGGGTATGAGGTATAGTCGGGGATGAGGTGTAGTCGGGGGTATGGAGATGTGGTCGGGGTATGAATGTGGTTTCTGGGTATGGAGATGTGGTCGGGGTATGGAGATTGGTCCGGGGTATGGAGTGTGGTCCGGTATGGGGTGTGGTCGGGTATTGCATAGGGCTGACATTTGTGAGGGTTTAATGTGTGGTCGAGTGATATGGGGGGTGGTCTTCTATGGTTCGAGAACCATGGCATATGATCTGACGACCTATTTGGACCGCCGTCCCTATTTTCTTCTATTTATGGATTCTTCACTTGAATGTATAAAATAGAAAATAGCATAATATAGAAAGAAGACAAAGAAGAGAATCTCATTGTCGTAGGTTTGTGATTTGGACCTCTTGAATCAGGAGTACACTATACGCCTGGCAAGGATTCCAAGGTTTTATTTTGACGGTCAAAGAACATTGGTCTGGGGGTAGGGGTGGGTCGGGTATGGGTGTGTCCAGGGTGGGGGGGTGTGGTTCGGGGTGTGGGGTTGGTCTCGGGGTATGGGGGGTGGTCCGGGGTAGGTGGTGTGGTCCGGGGTAGGGTGTGTGTGGTCCGGGTATGGTGGTGTGGTCCGGTTAGGGTTGGTGGTGGTCCGGGGTAGGGTGGTGTGGTCCGGGGTAAGGGTGGTGTGGTCCGGTTAAGGGTGGTTGGTCCGGGGAGTTGGTGTGGTTCCGGGGTCGGGTGGGTGTGACGATATGTGGGATGGGTAGGGCAAGAACGGATTCGGGGGAGGAGTGGGATGAGAGAGGGGTGCATTGGTTTCAAGGATAAAGGGCTAGTGGGGGAGAGCTCTAGAGGTAAAGAAATAACATGTACCTGTTTTCGATTTGGTGTGTGGTCCGGGGTAGGGTGGTGTGGTCCGGGGTAGGGTGGTGTGGTCCGGGGTAGGGTGGTGTGGTCCAGGGTCGGGTGGTGTGGTCCGGGGTAGGGGTGTGGTCCGGGGTAGGGTGGTGTGGTCCGGGGTCGGGTGGTGTGGTCCGGGGTAGTGGTGTGGTCCGGGGTAGGGTGGTGTGGTCCGGGGTAGGGTGGTGTGGTCCGGGTAGGGTGGTGTGGTCCTTGGTATGGTGTGTGGTCCGGGTAGGGTGGTTGGTCCGGGGTAGGGGGTGTGGTCGGGTATTGGGGTGTGGTCCGGGATATGGGGGTGTGGTCCGGGTAATGGGGGTGATGGTCTTAGGTATAGGTGTTTGTGTGGTTCCAGGGTATACTGCCGTGTTGTCCCATATGTCGATTGTGTTTTACTGGTATGTGGTGTGGTCGGGGGATTGCTTAGGGCTGACACTTGGTGTGTGGTCCGGTGATTGGGGGTTTGTTTTGGAAACTATGGGTGTTGCCCAGGGTTGGGGTGTGGTCCTGGGTGTGAGGTGTGGTCCGTGGGTATGTTTCGGGGGTATGGGGAGGTGGTCCGGAGGTTTTTTGGGATGTTGTCCGGGGGTAGGGGGTGTGGTCCGGTATGGGGGTGTGGTTGGGGGGTATGGGGTGTGATCCGGTGGTATGAAGGTATAGTCGGGGTTATGAGGTATAGTCGGGGTCATGTCTGAGATGTGGTCCGGGGTATGGAGATGTGTTCGGGTATGGAGATGTGGTCAGGGGTATGAGGGGGTCCAGGGGTATGGAGAATGTGGTCCGTATGGGGTGTGGTCGGGTATTGCATAGGGCTGACATTTGTGAGGGTGTAATGGGTGGGTCGAGTTATATTGGGTGGTCTTCTATTGTTCAGAACCATTGCATATATCGACGACCTATTTGGGACCGCCGTCCCTATTTTCTTTATTTATGGATTTTCGTACTTGAATGTAATAAAAATAGACAATAGCATAATATGAAGAAGACAAAGAAGAGAATCTCATTGGTAGTCTTGGTTTGGACCCTTGCATCAGGATTACACTATAAAGGAACGCCTGCAAAGAATTCCAATGTTTATTGACGGGTCAAGAACATGTTGTCTGGGGGTAGGGGGTGTGGTCGGGGTAGGGGTGTGGTCCAGGGGTTGGGGTTGTGGTCCGGGGTTTGGGGTGTGTCCGTGAGTATGGGGTGTGGTCCGGGTAGGTTGTGTGTCCGGGTATGGTGGTGTGGTCCGGGGTAGGTGTGTGGTCCGGGTATGGTGGTGTGGTCCGGGTAGGGTGGTGTGGTCCGGGGTAGGGGGTGTGGTCCGGGGTAGGGGGGTTGTGGTCCGGGGTAGGGGGTGTGGTCCGGGGTAAGGGTGGTGTGGTCCGGGGTAGGGTTGTGTGGTCCGGGGTATGGTGGTGTGGTCCGGGGTAGGGTGTGTGGTCCGGGGTAGGGTGTGTGGTCCGGGGTAGTGTGGTGTGGTCCGGGGTAGGGTGGTGGTGGTCCGGGGTAAGGGTGGTGTGGTCCGGTTAGGGTGGTGTGGTCCGGGGTAGGGTGTGTGGTCCGGGGTAGGGTGGTGTGTCCGGGGTAGGGTGGTGTGGTCCGGGGTAGGGTGGTGTGGTCCGGGGTAGGGTGGTGTGGTCCGGGGTAGGGTGGTGTGTCCGGGGTAGGGTGTGTGGTCCGGGGTAGGGTGGTGTGGTCCGGGGTAGGGTGGGTTTGGTCCGGGGTAGGGTTGTGTGGTCCGGGGTAGGGGGTGTGGTCCGGGGTAGGGTGGTTGTGGTCCGGGGTAGGGTGGTTGTGGTCCGGGGTAGGTGGTGTGGTCCGGGGTAGGTGGTGTGGTCCGGGGTAGGGTGTGTGGTCCGGGGTAGGGTGGTGTGGTCCGGGGGTAGGGTGGTTGTGGTCCGGGGTAGGGGGTGTGGTCCGGGGTATGGGGGTGTGGTCCGGGGTAAGGGTGGTGTGGTCCGGGGTAGGGTGGTTGTGGTCCGGGGTAGGGGGTGTGGTCCGGGGTAGGGTGGTGGTGGTCCGGGGTAGGGGGTGTGGTCCGGGGTAGGGTGGTGGTGGTCCGGGGTATGGGGGTGTGGTCCGGGGTAGGGTGTGTGGTCCGGGGTATGGGGGTGTGGTCCGGGGTAGGGTGTGTGGTCCGGGGTATGGGGGTGTGGTCCGGGGTATGGTGGTGTGGTCCGGGGTATGGGGGTGTGGTCCGGGGTATGGGGGTGTGGTCCGGGGTAGGGTGTGGTCCAGGTATGGGGGTGTGGTTGGGGGTATGGGGGTGTGGTCCGGGGTATGGAGATGTGGTTCGGGGTATGGAGATGTGGTTCGGGGTATGGAGATGTGGTTCGGGGTATGGAGATGTGGTTCGGGGTATGGAGATGTGGTTCGGGGTATGGAGATGTGGTCCAGGGGGTATGGAGATGTGGTCCGGGGTATGGGGGTGTGGTCGGGGTTTGCATAGGGCGGACATTTGTTTGAGGGTTGTAATGTGTGGTCGAGTGATATGGGGTGTGGTCTTCTATGGTTCGAGAACCATTGCATATATCGGACGACCTATTTGGGACCGCCGTCCCTATTTTCTTCTATTTATGGATTTCTTCACTTGAAATGTATAAAATAGAAAATAGCATAATATAGAAAGAAGACAAAGAAGAGAATCTCATTGCGTAGTCTGGTTGGACCTCTTGAATCAGGAAGTATACAACTATATAACGCCTGCAAGAATTCCAATGTTATCTTTGACTGGTCAAAGAACATCTAAGAGAAGCCTAGTTTTGCTACAGGTATGCCGGATGGTATGCATACCAGATTTTCAGGAATTCCTCACTCTTTGTAAGTGATGTCATTACCTTTAGCAAAACATTAAATGTATTGTTGAATAACAACTTTCTTATACAGCATAAAATGAAGAACCTGTTTTGGACCAAGGGGATCCAGTGGCTCTGGAGGACAATTCCAATCCTCAATCAGAAGGGACTTCTACATTTTGACAGGTCCGGTTTCGCATACGACTTTCAATTTGAATTTTGTATATGATACAGACTTACCATCGTTAATTATAAAACATAGCATGTTCATATGACTTTACATGAATTTCCTTAAGAGGAGTTGATAGTACCCTCTGGACAGAACTGATAGTTCCCTAGTTCCTAGCACAGGAGAATAATATGGTAACTTGGCTGACATGCTCTATTAACAACTATCCTGTAGAGAATACAAAATAATCACCTGAAGAAATATCAATTAACACGTGCATTTGCTGCTTGCGTGGATATGTGGATCCTTCAACATAAATTAACCTTCGGTAAAGGACCTGTTGTATAAGGTCACTGTACAACTGTCGCTTTTGAATTTTGGGTACTTGCTATCTGGCATTAATATGCAGGATTTATTTTTCATTTCATCCAGGACATGATTCCATATAGCTGAACCAATGTAGCCCGTCGCTATTGTTGATTTCTTCATCAACAGATACATAATTTGATGAGGTGAGGGAAATTTTAAATGATATAATTCTATTAAAAATTCATCATTCTGCAGTGTTTTTTTCTTCCATGTTAATTCAAGAATTGGTGATAAACTTCATTTAAATAATGCTTTTCTGAAACTTGTCACTTGTTAAATTTCTTAATTACTTGCTAAGATCTTGCACTCACATTATCACCAACTGGATTTTTTAAAAAAGGTTGTGTAAAAGACAACCTCGTATAAAAAATCTACGGGCCCTGTGCAAATATGTAAAAATCCCTAATAAACATCCCTTTTGTAAGTCTATGGCTATTTCCACCCAGGTCTTTGCCACACAATCTCATAAAATTGAAAGCTCACCGGATAATACAGGAAGCACAATATTGTTGAAACGAGTAATTTGTGAGAAATTGAATTTTTGTGGAATTTCATGAGAGGCTCAAATTCACAAATTAAATTGCTGCACTTGATCATCGCTGCAGGGTACCAATTTGATACTAGTGTTCATGAAAGCACAGCATAAGACTGAAGAACATTCATTTCATTGTCATTCAAAAAAAAGCTATGCATATGTGGATTTTATTTATCATAAAGACTGATATGGGTCAACTGAACCCTAAAGTCGGGTTCAAAACAGACTTGTCCACGGAGCATCATTTTTTGTTTAGAATGGAAATCCCCAATTGCCCAAATCACGCAGATTGGGTTCCTATCCCCCTCCCTAACACAAACAGAAACTGGTAATCTCATATCAGACCCGACCAACCCACAAAATTACACATAAAGCAATACCAATATTGTTTACAGTTTACTCTATCATGGTGCGCATCACCTGTTTACAAACCACTTGAACACTCGGCATACACGAACCACCTCAATACTAACCCTCATGTGTGCGAAAACCAAAGCCCACATCGTGGCCCGGTAAATTATAAAGGCCCAAAACATGACCCTGAGATAGGCGAAAAAACCGGAGATCAAACTTGATCACGACTAGTCACGTCCTCAGGAAGCCACTCCTGAAAATCCTATCTGACCCCGATTTGCAAAATTTTTATAATAATGACCAACCTCTGATATAACATATTATTAATACATGGGCCCCCGATAAGAATTGTGTGACGTGGTGACTGCGAATGACGCAACATATTAACCACCAACACCTCCCATACCACTACTCGCTATCATCATTGCCACACCCTACTTAGCAGAACACATGCCGCACTATATGCTAGGTCTCACACAATACAATGAGATAGCACTGCTCTTTTTATGCACATGCCAAAGAGAATTTGTAATTAGCAACAACTGCATGCCTATGATTTCAGATTTTGAAAAGGCCCGGTTGCCAAAACAATTTTGTGTACTTATCATTCCATCATAAATACCCATGGCACTCTGCAGTGGACCATATCTCAGAACCACGCAACCCAAATGAAAATTTTTTCCAGGCAAGAATGCTCAATTCCCTTTCTTTATGATAAATAAAATCCACGATATCACATTAAAAAACGTGGAAAAATATCACTTTCATATTTCAGTAAAGTTTTTATTGGGTCACCTTATGTGGGCCATTTCACAGTAAACCAACACTAAATGATCACGCATGTCAAACATTTCTGCCTGACAAATCAATTGCTATCTTTGCTTTGGAATTGTAACACTGATTCCATTTTGCTTGTAATAGAGAGATAGTTGTAAATTTCAACACTCTAACGGAAGACTTTTAAAATTGGTGTGGCAGCAAGTCTATGGAAAATAGTAAAAGGCAATTTTGACTAACTGTTCAACTTTTATTTAGAATTCAAGCTCAGACCTCCAAATGTTAGTATGTACACTTAACAGGCCACAAATCCTTTTTTTTACGGGGGCCTACTCTGAAAAAAGCGTCCTCGTGATTTACTCACGGGGCTACTTTAGCTTGACGGGGCTCCTCACGTTTTTTCAAGATTTTTTTTTTTACATCAGCACCTGTTATGTTCAGATTATAAAATGCAATTGTAGGGCTTATCACATGCAATATACAGGAGACTGAGGAAATTGTAATATATAGATTTGTTTATTCAATATCTTCCCAATCATGAAATACAAATGTACACTCGCCAGTTGCACTAAAAAACCTATACCTGTTGGCATTGACATCATCGTCACGTTAGTCAGTATGTTGCAAAAATAAAATGATGTTATTTATGAACACTGTGTGCTTCACTCATATGAGGCTTGTTATTTACGGAGTGAAAATTTGTACAGCAAGAATGAGCTTCCATATATGGTCTGGTATAAGGTCTCCTGCCTGCAGCTTTCCACCATGACTCAACTGCATGATAAGCATTGAATTTTGTGATTGGAGGTCCTTCTAGGGCTATCAACATCAGGTCATCTAATGTATTAATATGAAGAGATCTCCAATCACTTTTGACTCTGTTCATCACAGAAACACTCACTCTATCGGTAAGCTGTGGGCAAGGCGAATCATTGTATTATTTTCTATGACATGCAGTGATTTCAAACTCCCGCTACGATCCCTGAATATTTCTCCCCACATTTCATTCCACTTTTGACCTTCGTAATATTGCTAATTGCTATTTTTTCACCCCCTTAACCTGGTGACTAGAGTGCGCCTTGTCAGTCCTATCTTGAAATTTCCTAGTTGTTGAATTTTATCTATACGATCTGAATATTCACTTGATTCTTTGTTGAAGTTACGTGAAACATGAGCAATTCCATGAGGATTTCCTGGTACAGGTTCATGTGCAGAAGGAATTTGAAATTGGTAACACTTTTTCACCCAGCCTCTGCTAGCTTCATCCTTTAGCACCTGGATCTTGGTCAGCTCGCTTTCACTTCCTACACACTAAGGTGACCAACTGTTTGCGCTAAATTGCTATCATATCACCTACATCTCCTAGTACGTTCCCATTCAAGCTCGACTTTAATGCCTTTGCATTTTCTATCGCGCTCAATTAGCATATATCCCTAACGATACCCACTGTAAATTTTGGCAACCCCTGAGTGCGCACACTTCAGGGGCCAAGTTATCTAGCAACACGGACTTCTCATTTTGCTACGCTCATAGGCCAGTTGTGTGTGCTCTATTTGCCTTGATAAGTTGCATTTTCACGGATTTAATCTTGTCACTCACCTATCTACCATAACTATGTGTTCTACGCATATTTCTGACAATTTTGGGTTCGGTTTGGCTACTTCACCCATCCCAATTTTTTGGCAAAACTGCGTCCCGTTTAGGTGAGTCCGTTGTGTACTTTCCGCAAAAAGAGGCGGCTAGTTCACACGTGTCTTACAAGTGCTGCCATCGGGTAGACCCTTCGAGTAATCCCCACATTCATCTAGCGCTTGAGTTGGGGAGCTTGTGTGCTAGAGGTTCCTGAGTATTTGATCTCACTTTTTCATCGGCTTATACTTTGCTGTTTTTCGCGGTCCACTTTCACCCCGCTATTCACGGTAAGGTACCGGTACGGTACGCCATTAAGGTATAGTCAGCCATCTGGCGAAGTTCATAACTCGGGTTCTGCATAGGAAATCATGGTTCGCCAACTCTCTCAGGCCATCCCATCTGTGATGGGGCGGAGGCATCCCCGGCATCACCGTGTCTAGCTCGCCAGCGCTTCATGATCGCATAAGGGAATGCTGCCATCAAGGGCCGCCCGATCGCTCTCTGTGCCAGCTTGACCTGCCTCAGTCCTCCAGCATCTCTACTGTCCTCCTTAGGAGCCTCTTCTCCAGGTGTCCTTAGCGGACACCAACAAGAGACTCTCTTCTCTTGTCGCCGCAGCATTAGGCAGAGGAGTATCGGACACCCTTGATTTGCTCTATAGCAGAGATCACAACTCACCTTCACAGGGAACGCCGCTCTGTCTTCTTCCCCGATCAGCTGCCTGGCCAAGAATCAATCTCTCAGCTTCCCACTCCACAGCCGAGCATCCTCCCAGATCTCCGACAAGCTTCAGGTTCAAGCGATGAAGACCCTGGTGTCCAGTTAGAGCCTTGAAGTTTTACCTCAGCAAGACTCAACCCTATAGGGGGGGCTCACGACCAACTCTTCCCTCACAGCTGTCAAGCGGCTCGCCCGGCCTCCAATACGACATTAGCCAGATTGATCGTGTCCGTCATAACGGAGGGCCTAGTTAGTACGGAGGTTCGTCTTGCGGGGACGCACATAGTAGCTCACGGCCGTAAGATCTCAGGCGGCTTCTTGGGCCTTCGACCGGGAATCTTCTATACAAGATATCATGACGCATGGGATGGCTGTTCTTCTACATTCCAACAAGTTTATCTACCGAATGTCCTAGTCGCAGCGGTTCCACGCAAGCAGCTCATCATCTTCCTCGTCATCAAACAGAAACCTCCACATCTTCCAGTCGCCACAGCTCCCAGTAGCACTTACCCCAGTCCGTTAAGTGCATCTGATTATTGTTTGATTCACCCTTTCTCCCGGCGAGATCATATCACCATGCTCCGATTGCCTTATGGCCCGATCACTCTGATATCCGGGTTGACTCTACCATTTGCAATCTGTGGCATTAAGTCAGGCTTTAATGGGAACGTACTAGGAGATGTAGGTGATTCCCCTCTCCCCGGGGGAGAGTCATATCACCATAATCTCCGTATACTTACCATTCAAGCCTGACGCTCCCCCCCCAAATTACAACGAACCTCGGTTGTGAAGTAAGTGGCTTTAAAGGCTTCTTTTGCAGCAAGTTCAAGTTTGTGTGCAATGCAGTGGACACCAGCTACCATGGCATTTCATTTGTAAGTTTCTTACACACTCCATTGTCTACGCCAAAATTGATGCTTGCGTCATCTGCTCCAAACCCAAAACATGATCTCTGTAACTCCAGTCGTTTCCAATGCTGATCCTGCTAAGCATGGACTTGAGTCTTGCCAACACACCTTCAGCACTTGCACTTTCGAGGTCTTCAAGTCTGTATAATAAAAAATAATTTTACAAGTTTGCAAATATTCAGGGGGGGTAGGACGTGCCAACCTAACAGCAACAACGAATTCAAAACGGCATCAACTTCCGGGTCTGTTTCAAAGACTTAACGGTAGGAGGGCGCTCTTACGCATATCGAACGATTACACACAGACTGACTAAAGACTAGGCCCGGTCACAAATATTTAAATCTTTGCAGCGGGGTTAATCCACTAACCCCGACGGATTTGACATTAATAATTTTTCCTTAAATTATCATGATATTACTAAGATCTTTTGAACATAGGTTTAAGAGATGATTTTGCAATGTCACTGGGACCGAGACTGCCATAGTAAATGCACGTAGCATTACCGTTTGGAAATCCCCAATCCCCAAATCGAGCAGATCGTGTCCTACCCCTCTGCAAATATTAAGTACACTTGACTTGAGTGTAACTAACAGGTTTCATTATTAATAAATTAAGATTATCTTCTGAAGTACAAAAAAATTAGTGCAAATTTGATCTCACCCAACTTGAGTATTTCATCTGTGGCCCACTGTGCATTATCCAGAGACTTGATGTACATTAGTTCTTTTTCATTTGTTGATCTATCTGTGCTTGCATCAGTTAAGATGCTTATGTAGAGTGATGACCTTATTTGGGATAAGACACCATCTTGCAGGTCTGTTGCTATATACGGAGTAAAAACTTTAGTTTGCATTTCATTGCTGTAAGTGTCTCCAAGATCAACACCATGTTTTTTCTCATTTGTGGTGCTGCAAAGGAAGCAATGGGCAGTTCCTGGCTTGGTCCAGTGGTATGCAGTATCAAAGAGCTTAATCATGTGTTCATGTACTTCTTGGTTCATCTTTACCACTGACTCAATGATGGGTTCCTTATCGCTCTTCATGTTCCTCCATGCAGCTGTAAAAAATAATTGAAAACAACAATATTACACAATAAGTATGATAAAAAATTCTCACCATATCAGCAACTGCTCGCTGCGCAAATTGCTGTCATTGATCACTAACTGCAAGAGTTGGGCTAAGCAGCCAAATCTTGGCAATTGCAGCCTTTTGTAGTCCAGCAACTACATTGGCTCCATTGTCAGAAACAAATAGGCTTCTTCTTCTTCTTCTTGCATATGAGGCAGCAGCTAAATGTGTTGTAAACGTTGGAGCCAACTCACTGTTGATTGGTTGGGGTTTGAGATATCTGTATCCACCGGCGGACGAAAGGTAGGGCACTCATTGAGAATGTGATCCGCAGTCTGAGATGGAGAACCACATTGGCAGCTGGCGATGGCCGCAGTCCCATCGGTGCATATTGTTTTGAAGCGACCGACTCCTGTGCGAATCCGGTTTAAGGCTAACACATGCTTTCTCAATTGTCCAAGTCTGCAACATACGGTTCACTTTGTCCTTAATGTTGTCACCTGTATGAGAGCCAGCGAACTTCTCAGCATTCAGGACTGCTTGGACTCTAGCAAAGTCCTCTGTTACCCAGTGACCCGTCATCAAAATAAGGGAGGTGCCACCTGATGTAAAGCTGACATAACTAGCCGTATCAACAAGCACGCCAACCTTTTTTTTGACGTTCTCAAAAATGTGGGGAATCAAAGTGCGGGTTGAGGTTGAGATGGGCTCCCGATGGGCATCTCCTATATTTGGGTTCCAATTTTGCAACAAATCTCTTGAAACCAACATCTCCTGTAATGCTAAATGGTTGCAAATCCAGCGCTATCATTTCCCGCTTAATGATGTTGCAGGGTTTGTTGCACCCTCCTAGCGAAGGTTGATGTTGATGGGCCAGCCAGCGACTCATCAGCCTTCCACTTTCTTCCCTCTTCGAAAGCCTTTTGTTTATCACCGTATTCTTTATATTGGTCAGCATGGCTGCGTTCCAGATGTTTTTTCAGATTACCCGGAGAAAAGTTTTTATGATCTTTTCCTCCACGAGACACTTTCACGTTGCATGTCATACAAACAGCTTTGCTGTTGTCTGTAGCATCAACTTGAAAATAATCCCATATAGGGGTCTTGAGCGGCATTTTGTAAGATCAATATATCTTAAGCGAGCAAGAAGAAATCACTTAACTATCTTTGGTTTGACTATTGGGGAGACCTGATATGCATTAGACGAGTTACATGTAAAGTTGTTTTTGTCAAACATGTGCGGACTGCAATGAATTCTCAGTACTAATTTGCATAGAACATAACATTTAATAATATCATTGTCACCACCTGTATAGCTTTACCAAGCTCACGTGGTGCTACTCATCTCATTCCATTCTCCTCATTGATTGTAAGTGCTTGAAAAGAATAAGGGGATCAGCAGAAAGTTTGTTTTGATTTATACGACGGTACGGAAAGTATTTTCCCACAGTGTAGTTTGTGACACAGACTGCAAAAGATATATAAATTCAACGATACTGCGTGAGAGACTAACGTTAACAGCCATGAACTAGAGAAGGCGTGTAAATGAAACTAATCTAAAAAACAGGTTCTTTTATGGATGTTTTTGCATCAGAGGGTCAGAAATTTTGATTAAATATGAGAACATCCCTCAACTGGGTGTAAACCTATGGAACCCATGGCACTGAGAAAATTAAACATTTCTGATCGGTAGTTTTAGCTCTGTGGGCTCTGATGAGCACCAAACAGATTTTCCCACAATGCTAGTATGCTACGTCATTAGGCTGGCTAATATGCAAGCTCATACTTTCCGAACTGCCGTAGTTTTTGATACATGAGCCAAACATGAGCACGCGTTGTGGTTAAGAATGAATATCAATTTGCATAGAACATAAATAAAGCTAGTCTACAAAGATTTATTAAACTTGAACGCAATCATTTTGAAATGCAATTATTAATAAATGAAATCTTCAATTTAAAACGAGCATGATGGTCTGATATTCTGATGAACTAAGGAGGAGTTTTGTGGGAATTTACAATGCCGCTTATTCAGGGCTCGATTTAGCGCTGGCCCGCGGCCAGTGAAATTCCTGTTGGGCCAGTAAGAACTCAACTAAGCTGGCCCGTCGGGCCAGTTGAATTTTCAGAAATGTAAGTTTGGCAAGGTCTTGAATGAAATAAATTCCAGTTTTACCTCCATGTGAATCATTCTTAAAATTCTTCAACATTTTAATATTTTAAGCATTTTCGCTTTTTCAAAGATCGTCAGTCACTAATTCAGTGCTGACTCCCACTGGCACAACTTCTCTAACAGAGACGGGTGTGTTAGTCCCTCTGTCAATCATAGCGTTTTATGTGCATACGAGCGAGGGCCAGTAGGCCCTTAGGCTACGTGCATGAGTGCTGTTCGCGAAAATTATGATCTCACATTACGACACAATTTCATAACAGCGCACATATCACGCTGCTTCGTGGCATTTTAACTGCAGAATTCAGTATAAATGAAGCATTCCTTAACCAATTGCAGTGGACCAGGCCCTACAAGGAACAGGATTAGAAAGACGTTCCTAGTAATAAAAAGATGCAAAAGAGCGAGTATGAAAAGAAACGGACCTGAGATTATCTCCACCTATCTCCCAAAGTGACAACTGAAGCAAATAATGTATGTTTTTTGTAGAACATGAGGAGTAATTTTTTCACATTTATTTATCAATTGAATTTTGTGTACAAACTACAAAATATGTAGGTGATGGAAAAAAAAATGAGTATAAGTAAAATGCAAAAAAGTTAGACAAAATAGACCCAGATACTGAAGCGCCGGGGAAGAGGGGTTGGGGGCCCTGATCTGAAATGGCGGTACGGGTATGTGTGTCGTTGAAGACTCTCAGTTCGCACCTCTTTTGTAGTTCTTTAAACTCCTCTACTTTGCCACAAAACTCTCACAGATTTAGCTCCACGGGGAAATTTTGCCAGTTCATCATCTTCACAACCTCTAATTTGACCGAAAATGCAGTTCCCAAGTTCATATATTAAAAAAAAAAACAACAAATCAGTTCCGAAGACCAAATTTATTCAAAAAGTCAGTTCTGAAGCCCCAAGTTTGGCGCTTTGCGCCGCACACCCCAACCCTAAGTTGAGTGCTTCTCAGGACTGAGGGTTCAAATATAGGGCCGATTGTATTTTTGACATTTAGGCCAATTATCAAAATTTGGCGTAAGCAAGAAATTCATGATCATAGCATGGAAAATGGTTGGGCCAGTGAATTCACTGCAGGGCCAATAGGTTTCCTAGTTCACTGGCCCAAAGGGCCAGTACAGAAAAAAATTTAAATCCACCCCTGCGCTTATTGATTGGTGGTACTTTATATTTTACACACATTCTGGTAAGTAAAAGATAACCTTATCCTCCAAAATACCTCATTGGAACAAATGTGGACCACACAGATTTATTAATTATAATCATCGTTGCCAATTCCTATAAGTTTAAAAAGTTGAACCACCAGTGCAACTCCTACTAGTACTCACTAGGGTTGGTCGATCTTTAACATATAGGGCAAACCAACAGATCGGATCGGTGGATCGGCCGATACGACAAAAAAAGTATCAGCCACCAGATCGGCAGAGGAAACCCTGTATCGGTTGACCATTTAATATTCATCTTGCCATTTTCTTTGAAACTGATCTCCACCCAATCTTTTTTCCACGACTCCACTGTTTTCTTCTTTGATACCGTCTTCCTTTTCTTTTCCTTTTACTTGGGAGAAGCAGGATCTGGGGTTGCCTCACCCCCCATGCCTTCAGGCATGTCAGGCGGTACACGCACAAGGAAATGATCCATTGAGTGATGACTGAGACTGGCTCAATTTCTCTTGTGTTTTTTAAAAAGTTCCCACGTTATTTGCATAATAAAACGTGTCTAATTATGATATTGAGTCCGATTGACAGGGGGTGGGGTCCCAGGGGCTAATTTTTTGTAAACAAACAAGGCAATTTTAATACCCGACATAGTTCGTAAATGCGGAAGTCTGTGAGTGCAATTTTAAGCATTTTTTCCATCATCCCCACTCCTATTTTACAGGGGCGATTTTTGTGCATTTCATGGAATTTTTTCGCCCTGGTCCATCCGTTTACGCGGGCGATTTGAGAGTATTTAGGGGTGAATCGCCCGTCGCCCTCATCTATTTTGTGCCTTGACACTTAACATTTTTCTTAATCTATGAATTTCTAGATTAAGTAAAAACTTTCAAACCATTTACAGCACTGGGTGATAACTACCTGAACTGTAGCACGCAATTTTAGATTCCCATGATAACGGATGTAACATTGACATACTTTGTCAATGCTGAAACTGAAAGAGTTTGGTTTTGCACTTTCTAGATATGACTTTAACCCTAATATCTTTACTGCAAATTATTTTAAGCATTGTCTTGTGCCTGTAACTTGTACTTTAACTATGTTAACTAAATTATGTAACAACCGAACATTTGACATACATTTGCAACTGTTACAATCTAACAGCTGTAAATGAAAAAGTTGACATCCTTTACTCATTAAATGCCAAGTATCTAACACTTTAAATGTGGAATACATAGAGCTTATTAAAACATTGTACAATATGAACAATGATGAAGGAGGTGACCTGAAAGTTTTAAAAAAAGTTTGACATACGTGTTACAACCGTTATCACAAAAAATGAAAAGGCTGTAGTATCTTTTCAGATGATTTAACTCAAATCTCTTTTATTGTTTTGGTGGATTCTGACCATTTCTCTTTGTATCATAGCCATTTTCACTGGTTTTATCATCCAGTTTTCTTGAAAAGTGATGATCAATAATAGCTGTTTTGGCATGAGATTCTGACAAGGCCAAATTTTGGTCTTTTCTGGCATATAAATGGTCATAAAATCAAAACAAAACATATTAACAGGCTGAAAATTTCAGCACTATCTCCTTCTGATAAAATCTAGTACCTATAAAAATTACAAGCAAGTGCTACAATACCATTCACAAAATCAAAGATGAAAGTTTAGTACAGGATGTTGGTTTTACTGTGAAAAGGCCCATATATATCAGATTTATGTTTTTGCAATTGATATTGCAATGTCACAACACACAAAAACAAGGCTTGTTTTGCTGCCATCACTACTTATTTTGTACTGTGTAGGTGTCCTCTTTCACATAAATATTTAAATTTGCACTGTTTTTGTTTGTCAGAGGAAAAAGTGAGGTGCGAGACTGTGAAGCAAAAAAGCTTATGATCATTGCAGATTTTAACCCATCAGCCAGTAGCGAGGTTTAGTTACCATACACAAAGTGTGTACGTTGAGTGTGGAAATGAAAAGAATTTCCTGTTTCAGGTACAAGTACTAACACCACTTTGTAGCAACTAATCCTCCCTGATGTTGTTGTATCCTTGGGCAAGGCACCTCACTTTTGTTTTTCTTTTCCAACCAGGCATATAACTGGGTCCTGCCATATGCCAGGAAATTAAACAGACTTGTTGTGTGATCTATACAGGGGCATCTGACTTGTAACACTTTGAATGAGAGCTGGGCACTATGGTGGGATAGCTTAGCTTGGGCACAAACTTTTGCTAACATTTACGTATGCTAACAGTTAAGATTAATGCAAAGAATCACTTCTTGAGGAACTTAGGGGAACAAGGCTGAAATTCACCTTCAATCTGATCCCCTTTAAATAGCTTCACAGTGGCTTCAGCATTTTGGTGTAGGTCATGGGGAAGGGAAGCCCTGGTATCACACTCCAATTTATGAGCTCCTGAACCATTGGTGCTCTAGTTTCTATTTGGGGCTAAAAATTAGGTGAAATAGGTCAGTCTAAAATCCCCCTCTAGTAAATTTACTTGTATTTAAAATCAATGTTTCAATCAACACTCTTATCTATTATTTTACAGATGAACAGAGCATTGAAGAGGCAACAGCCGCAGACTTTTGAGAAAAATATGAATCACATTATATGGGACAGTGTTCTAATAGTGAATCTTTCTAGTAATTATAGTTGTACTTGTGAGACTTAAAACAAAAGGTTAGAAAGGAGTTAATATGAAGATAGATTTTAGAGCTTTGATTCTGAGGTAAGCATTTGTACCCTCATCTGCGTTTTACGCCTCAATATTCAGTATATCTTGTTCAATGAACTTCTAGCTCAGCTTTATGCTCACTTTTACATTCAAGTCTAACACATGTTACTTTGGGTCTTTTCATTGTAATCAAATTTATCAACTTTATTTGCTTAAAGGTGCGTGTTCCGATCGTCTTTGGGACCCCTCTGATTTACCCAGAAGTAGTATTGATTTTGATATCAGATGAAGGCCGTAATTTTCTCATTGTAGTCCTGAAATTGGAGCCCTCAAATCTGTTTCATTCCCAAGATATAAACAAAAAACACCTTATTTATGGTTAACCATCAATATTTACAGGTATTGAATATGGCTTTGCAATATGCATTATTGCTTCTACGTCGAAAACGCAAGTTTGTTTCCCACAAGTACTTTGATGGGGCATATGTGCAAGTGCCAGGCTCTCATATCAAGTAGAGTACACAATAGACATAATCGGAACAAGCACCTTTAAGGATATCAACTAATATTTTCTGTTGTAATATTTTTGGCTCCGTTTTATTGTGAGAAGATAGTATGGCTACCGGGTCAAGTGGTTCTTTGATAAATATGTTTGTTTTTCATTGTGCCAACTAAAAAATTGTGATATTATTCAACATTAATGATCACCAAAAAGATTTATAAATATGCAAAAGAGGTAATAACCAACAACTGATGTACTTGCGTTATCAATTTCAACAGAAGATTTATGCACTGATAGAAACAAGAGATTTTGCTATGATTTGTTGAAATATTATGAAAGCACATGTCAGAAATCTGGTATCAACTTAATTCCACTTCATTTTATGTAAGATTGCAGTAAGGTGGATTTGTGCACCCCTCTGCATGGTCAAATGCATATCAGTGTAAAAGATTAGGCTTGATCCACATAGTGTGCTTTCATGTTATAAGCAGATGTTTGTATTAAGTAATCCATATAGGCACTGGGCTGTATTTTTTTCTTTGGGCAAAAAACTTCAAAATCCTGAATTTCTTGTAGAAAAGATCAAATTTGCATGCAAGGTTTGGCACACACTAAAACGCGATGGTCCCGACGATAATAAATGAAAAGAAACAACAATTAGAAAGTTATGTTAGACACAAAATGCTGAAACCAATAGTTAAGATTGTTACAAGTTTTGAGACAAGGTTGTAAATAACAAAATATCCATTTCATTGCAATATAAACGTTAAGCATTGCCGATAAGGAGAGGAGCCCTCTATAATCATCAGTTATATCAGGGGGGTAGGACATGCCAACCTAACAGCAACAGAAACGGCAATCAATTCCGGCGTAACCCGAGTGATAGTCTTATTCAAAGACTTAATGGTAGGAGGGCGCTCTTACGTACATCAGACGGTCACACCAGACTTGACTCAAGTCTAGGCCCTGGCACAAATACTTAATCTAAATGACCGTTATTGGGAATTGCACTGTTTGGGCAGGAGGTTAATCCACTAACCTCAACGGCTTTTGATGTTATAATTTTGTTTCTAATTTTCACGATATTACTAGATCTTGCTTAAGAAGGTTGTTACTGATTCCGTAATGTCCTGAGACGCCTGCCATAGGAAAATGCACGTGGGAAAAACAGTTCCCCAAATTACCGTTGGAAATTCCCAAATCGAACAGATCGTGTACTACCCCCTTAGTTAATTTTACCAACAATTTTTAATTGGTGTTTTTCAACTACTTTATCATGTACGCAAGGTGTTTTTCATCCCCAAATACCCTTGTATCAAGTCTCAAGGTTTTCCTGATAATGTTGTTTAGAAGTCGGCTTGAAAAAACAAAATACACCAATAAATAAGCTGGTGGATGTTTGAGTCATGACCATCAGTATCAAATTCAGTACAAGGCCAAATTATTGGAACTTGTGTTACTAAGTGTATTAAAGGTCACACTCATCAAAACAACTTTTGGGTAAAAAAATTGACAGCAGCAGTACACTACCATGGCTGTTGCACATGCTTGTCCACATACTAATCACTGAAATAGCCAAGCTCAAATCGATGGCCTTCATATAGAAAATCACAACTTGTAAAAAAATTCCGGATGTAAATTTTTGTTATATGGTGCATTATACTATACCAAAATGCTACTACATCAAACGAAAATCCAACTTTTCTAAAACATAGAATTTAGGTCTAGTTACATTTTTAATTAAAGGTGCGTTTTCCGATTGTCTTTGGGACCACCCCAATTTACCCCGAAGTAGTATCGATTTTTTTATATCGGATGAAAGGCTGTATTTTTCTCATTGTCATCCTGAAATTTAAGCCCTCAAATCCATTTCATTCCCAAGATATAAACAAAAAACTGCCAATTTAATGGTTAAACCATATTGAATAGGGCTTTGCAATATGCATATTGGCTTCTACTACAAAAAACGCAAGTTTGTTTCCCACGGTACTTGATGGGGCATATGTGCAAGGCCAGGCTCTCATATCAAGGAAGAAACACAATAGACATTAAATTGCATGTTCTGATTATATACTCAGAAACAAGCATAGATACATACATACAAAAAATAATATTTTAAAATCTGAGTCAGCCTTTAAAGAAACCAGGGGTTTTAAAAGCTCCCATCTCCCAGGGGGCAGATCAAGGAATTAGCTAAACTGTTTGGATGTTTTCCTTAGAATCCTGGGGTGGCATGCCTCCCTTTGCATCCCCTGGTACACCCATTTATCATACCATCATGTAGATCACTCGATTTTCATTGGATAATCTCCTCAATTTACTGACTAGATATATCCCGTATCACCCCTCAGAGCGCGTCTCAACGTCTGTATCATGTCAGTTAGGAACTGCGGCATGCGTGACTATGCATCATGACAACAGTAATCCGAAAATTTGGCGTTCATTTTTTGACGTAAATCACTGATCTAATTTGGCGATATTTAGCAATGTTGAACCGAGTTGGAACAAGATTTCATCATAATCGCTCTCACATATACTAAAAGACTTTAAAATAGATCAATATTTTTGTTTGAATCAGAAAGAGATGATTTTAGGGCTGTTTATTTTCAAAGATTCGTTGCTGAAAAATTGTTTCACCGTTGCACTCATTTAAACAATATGCCTACAGTCAATTTACCGTAAAGTATGGTTTTGTGAATAACCCTTATAATTTTTTAGGCCATATGTTTGTGCTTATTTTGTTCTGCTTGGGTATGATAAAATTGTTATTAGGTGAGTTTGAGGTGAACGGATTCTAATTCTAGTCTCGGAGCTTCTGTTATCTGGGCTCGGGCACGGATACACGACTACGCGACTAGCTATAATCTGTATCACCCCAAAAACTCGACTAATAACTCTAGTCTTTTTAATGTATACAGGGAAAGAGTATGTCTTTTGTGTAGCAATGCTTAGAAAGCTTTGACTGCAGTACTTTCCATGCACCACAGTTATGCCAACCAACTCCTCCCTTGGCTAGGGGCAGATTAGAGGGGCAGAGATTAGGGGGGGGGCCCATCCTTGTCGCGCGCCCCCTATTTTTTTTTTGCAGAGCAAAGGGCGCCCATGCACCACATGGCGCCAGAAGCACTGTATAGAATCATTAAATAGCATTATTTGCACACAGGGCGCCGTGTATGTAGATCTCAAAGAATGATGATTCGGGCTTTGGGCACCATGTACATGTAGAATAATGCGAATAATGACCTGTTTGTGGGTGACAACCCCCCCCCCAGCCCCCCGCTCTTCAGAATTTGGAACTGACTGATAAAAAATATGGGTCTAAACGGCTCAGCCGAGCGTTAGCGAGCCTGAGAGTTCCATACAGAGAACCATGAGAGTTCTAAATTTCGGGAAAAGGGGTGGTATATTTTACTGTCATCGAGGACGGAAAATCACCGAAAAGAGGGCGTATTCTGAGCATCCGTCTCCGCGAAATTTAAAAAAGGGGCATTTCCCAGAATTGATCGTGTCAACTACAATACTTTTACAGAACATTTGTTTGTCTTTGTTGCATTTTCATTTAAAATCAGTATACAGGTATTGTAATTAATCCCAAATAAAGACCTGATCAGCTGGGAGTACAGCAGACACAAAGATGTTGATTACTTGTAGGTTTTGTTCTTAATTATGTTAAATTAATAGAGTCATGAAAAGGGGTGTTGAAAATCTTGTCATTGAAAACCTGCTATAGGGGGTTTTTAACCCTGATTTGTCATCGGTTTTGCAAAAAAAGGGGGTAAAATCAATGAAAAACCATTGAAAAGGGGGGGGGGGTTGAAAAAATGAAGAACTCTCATGGTTACCACTTTTTATGTTGAGTTGAGGGATGGGGATTTTTACCAGTTTGTTATTAAGTGAAATAATCCATATAATTCAATGGATTTTAATTGGAAGTAAGTTGGTGAAAGGTGTAATAATTTGCCTTCTCTATAGTGGTTAAATTTGTTTTAATAATTGCACAAGATGCTGGTAAGATATCTTGTGCAAAATCAAAACAAGATGTTGATAAGACATTGAATTGTTGGCCAAGAGCAAAAATAAAGGTTTAGAATTGTGTTTGTAACATATGCGTGCAGATTGTCTTGTGAGTATTTACCAACAGATACAGGTCAAGTAAAGGTGGCTGTTTAACATTCTGTTATGCCGTCTTGTCGGCGTATAAGGTCAGGAAATACTTTACAAACGAGCCTGTGCACAAGTGAATCTGCATTTATATAATATAACAGATTTTAATGATTTGTAATTGGTTCAAATAATTCTGGAATATCCATAAACATTACATATATAGTAAAATTACACACAATTTATATAACTGATACTTAATGTCCAAAAGAGGCGTTGTAGTTCACGGATGATATGTCCTCACAGTGAAGACTTCAAAATGACATACATGCAAAGTCACAATTATAAATCCTCAGGTAATTTCCATTGGAATCTCTCAGTCCTGAAGGTAATTTTGTCCAGCAGTTCAAGACGACATAGGTTAAATAATTCCCTCGACACTAATTTCCACAGGTATATCAGTCAAAGATAATCCCCACGATTCTATATGTCCACATTTGGAATCTATTTTGATTCCCAGCACTTTCGGCTTCAAAGAGGACAGTAGATAATTTACAGCACTTTCGGCTCACAGGAATTGAATACATATAATAAATCCTGGCATGTAGGAGCATACAAAATACATTATGTAGATAAAAATAGTATAACCATACTGTATAGCTGTTTGCAACTGTGACAGGTGAGACTTAAACTCAAATGCTCAAATACAGGGGGAGTCAAAAAAAACTTGCCTGATTGTGTCTGCCATTTTGAATTTTTAAGTAATACATATTAACATATTTGGATCATCTGAAAATGTGGTTCATTATCTTTAATTTTTGCTCGCATCGGTTAGGTATAGGCCGAGCTACAGTCGTTTGAATCAAAGTAGTCGTTTTCGCTCTGTCCACGGGTCACATTGAAAGGTGACCGGCGTTCAGTGAAGGGAAACTCCGATGTCCAGAAGAAAATCAGGTATTTATTCACTGCAGATTCTGGATCGAAAGACTGTAGCTGGCCTTATTGTATACTTAACCGATTGGGATGATCTTTGGCAAATTAAAGATAATGGAATTAGCTTTTCCGCATATACCACATATGTTAAGATATGTTATTTGAAAAATTCAAAATGGCGGACAAAAATCAGGGTTCAAGTTTTTTTTTTTGTGACTCGCCCCTGTCTATACTGGACTTCACAAAGTTCCCAGTCTAAAAAATAGACATTACAGAATTACATCACTTCACATATATAACTTGTGGGGGGATTCCCTGAGGGTCTGCAATGTTTTTATCTCAAAGAATAAACAAGGTGACTCGTTCTAAGTTTAGCATTCTTGGGGAATTCCCCACTTCCATTATTGTGCAACTAAACCAGGTGACTTAGCAAAAACAAACTAGGGGTTTCCCCCTTTCTCTCTGTTATAGTTAAACAAAGTACTTTTCCCGTGAGAAATC
>JAMKCH010012374.1:0-41798 GCA_023653785.1 Ophioderma brevispina | reverse complement strand
GCATTTTCGCACCGGCTTTATGCGGGCCGGGGTCGAAACTCGCGACAATTTCGCCTTCAAAGAACATCGTACACATTCTCCGTTACAAATCCCCTATATTCCCTTAAATTATATACAAGTCTATATATACAACAATAAACGAAAGTCATTCGTGTAGAATCTGAAAATCATGGGTGTCATTTTTAAAATGTGTTCTTGGGTGTTTTATAGGGGGCAAGGTTTGTACAGGGGTAAACAATAAAAGTGTTTAAATTGTTTTAAAATGTATACCAATCTGTTCGGTTGCTCATAAGGTTTCTAAAAAGGTATAGTTTGCCACATCTACGACTATTGTTTCAGGACAATAGGCTCAAGAAAGTTCAAGGTCATTATTTATAGAATGGTCCGATTTTGTTGAAACTGGTTTTAAATCGTTCATTGGGTCATACTAAATAAGAAAATATATATAGATTCTGGGTTTCACCTTTCAAAGTGAGACTTTTAGAGATATGAATAGTGGTCTCCCATAGACCCTGTGGACCACGGCCATATTTGCCCTCTTATTATCATCAAAACGTCATTGACAATGCGACCTGTATATTTTCGGCTTTGACACCATTTTTGAAACAAACCGATGAATCTGAAATTATACCCCCAGTGTGACCTTGAACCCGTTTTGCCTTGTAACTCTTGTACTATAACCCTCAGGTAGGGCAAACTATACCTTTCCCCAATTTCCAAGAAATAAGCCTGTCCCCTGTTCATCATTCATTCACAAAATATCTCCTGAAAGTGTTAGTATTTCATTTTAATTTATTTATTATATACAGTCTGAGCTGGGCTGGGTTATTTCTTGGTAAAAGAGTAAGTAAACAGGTATCAACTACAGTTGAGTTCACAAGGATTTCCATATAGCATGCATCTTCCTTGTTTATATGACTGTTCACCAGTAATGTGGAACATTGTGGGTAGTTTTCAATCAAAATACCCATTACACAGAGATTACAAACTTCAAACTTACAGGAAACAGGTTTTAAATCAACGCTTGTGTTATCTGGGCATTGTACACATAATGGTACTCTCAAGACCATGATGGGTCAGATCATCCATTACGTGTCAATGAACTGAGAAGTTATACACTGTGATGGGTGGGCTGTCATCCAATCAAACGTTTTGTTTCAAGCTGCTTAGGAAATGTAAATGAATTTCCTAATAGGCATATACCATGTCCTTAATTCTTAAAATAATGGAAATTAGAGGACTTTGCACTGCTACATGAGACAACCACCCAACTCTGTGCATGACTGTGATATTCTGCCAATCATTTGCTGGCTGTACATATGCTAGGGCAACTTGCAATGTTGTGGCTTTTATCTACTCCGATTTTATACCATCTTCGATGGAAAAAATGTTTATCGCTGATAATTGCACGAGTTCATCAAATGGGAAAACACTTTTCAATCGAAAAGCCTATTTTTTTTTTAAAAAACACACTGTTTGCCATGTGGGGTGCACAAATTTTGCTTCCCCGAACAAGGTTCGAGTTCGACATTCCCCCACCTACAACCATAGCATTTCCCCAATCCTGCTCATTATTTCACGGGAGCGGTACAACTCCCACACTTTGATCAACCCTGCTTACCATACAATTATAAAACTCAGGTCAAAAACTTCTCAAGCGTATCAACTGAAAAACAAACACTTGGAGGTCACACAGGTAAACACCATGTTAAAAAGTATACGGGACCCTACAACAGGTGTATTCTACACATATATTTGTTTTAAAAACATATCATGAATTTGGATATTCGTGTATGCAATTATTGCAGTACCTTTCCAGCAGCCGTTAAAGGAACAATTTTCTTTAAGTGTTTTTTTTTTTCAATCGATAATCGGCGATACTAACAGTGTTTTTTTTAATTATTCTGGCTTGCCATACCTGTATTGATATCAAAAAGCTATGAGCTAAGATATTCTCAATTCCCATATAGCACAGGTCAGTAATTTTCATTCACTAGTGCCTTAAGAAAATGCCCACTTTTTTGGAGTATGATTCCTGATATCCAGAACACACAAGGTCAATTCCTGTAAATGCACAACACGTAGCGCTCACTGAACTTTGTCTTCAGTGGATGGGCGTATTGTAGCTCATAATGTCAGGTCAAAGCTGGGATGGTTTGAGCTTTTCATGCGTGTTGACTGCAAAAGAACCACGCTTGGATAGTTCCATCAATTGCCAAGTAAATTTTGGTATTAAGTACTAGTATTACGTATACACTGGACAGAACAGCTTGTGTACTCTACACATGCATATTTTGTGTAAAATACATTGATTTTGGAGAGTCGTGCATGAAATTATTCCAACCAGTATCTACCAAGCAGCCGTTATTAAAAAGTGTCCGACTTTCAGCTTTAAATCGTTAATGACTGGAACAACTATACTCTTAAATTCTACATCGGATTCGGTGCGATTTACTTCACTAAATGGTGGTAGGCTATCATTAAAACAGTTCCGACAATACGCTTTCAAAAATTGCACGTATTGATCCAACTACAGCAATGCTTCAACAAATAACATTTTCAAGTTGTGGGATTTTACACATAAACTGAACACAAACACACTGGAGCGAACGCTGAAGTAGTTGCGATGGCGCGGTAGCGTTAATTTGCCAACAGATAACACATGTAATACGTTTATTGCTACGTTCAAGGTGAACTGTAACCGAAGCTAAACGGCCGCAATCGTGAATTAGCTCAATCTGCATACCCGCTGCAAACCTGGAACAGAATGTTCAGATCCCTACTATACAAGAGGAGACGCTTGTGTCATCCGAAAGGATTGGTCCTGACTGTATTTTTATTGTGGATACTTGGCAGTGTTTTCATATTTTTGCAAGTGGTGACAAAAAATGGGAAAGTGTCAATATGGCAAAGTATGCAAAGACACAGTAAGGATGAAATATCGAAATCTGTGCAAAATTTTCATAAACACGCGATTGTTTTAGATAAGCAAATGGAACCAGTTCAACAATTGATCTACCAAAATTTGACGAAAGATGTTCATAAACAAATGGCTGTTTTAAATAATCAAATGGAACCAGTTCAACAATTGATAATGCAACCTATGAAAAAGATAATCTGGGCCATTCCAGTTTTCAAATGTGCTTGGTCCTTGGGCGTAGTATTAGATTCATTCATTACGGCTGGCATAGTAAAACAAATTGTGATTTTTAAAAATGCAGACTCGGACAATATTGATGAAGTTATCCGAAAGTACGCCGACCAAATTCAATTACAAATAGTGGACAATTCACATGCATGGTCGCGTAGTCCAAATAAGTTTCCACAGAAAGATCAACTATTAGATAGGTGTTACAAAGAAGACACATTCAACAGTCGTCGATCAGACTTGATATCATGCGTCAAACATTATTGGTGGTGGATGATTCAGACAGCATGGTCCTTTACTCCAGATGTTATTTGTGCAATGACTGATGATATGGTATTGCATTCCCAGACCCAAAAACTGGATTAAACAAGCCTTGTCTAACTTAGCTGATACACATTTAGGGTTGAAGTTACATGACATGCAAAACGTTGCCGCACCATGGTGTATACGCGCTGTGGATTGGGTTCAAATCAGGGCGCACAAAGAGGAATTCCGCACACATGATGATGTCCGGTGGGATCAAACGATTGCATGGATGATGGATCAAAATAATATTACAAATAAAGTTCTGGTTCCGTCTGTGCCATTGGCGAAACCAATCAGCAACTGTTTCAGTAACCAGTCTGCTAACTGGGATGAAAAAGCTTGTACTCGATATAACAAACAACTTAAAGAGTGGGCATCAATGCCGGTGTCACCGTTGACAAAATCGTCAGTGTGGTTAAATAGGAAATCGGAAGTGACCGGTGGTTCGGGACAAGCTTATTGTATGGCAGAACGGAACTGTCCGTACCTTACATGGCGACCTACAGACGAAAAAGGTGTTTGGAGACGATACTTGACAACTCCAACCAAGGAAGATTCTTTCCTGGTTGAGTTGAATGAAGTTGGTTTGAACATGGCCAAAGTAAAGGTCACACCAGGTGGTGAAAACCTAACGGCGGTTATGGGGCGAAGGGAAAGTGACGAGTTTCCAACATATTCTAAAGGTGCTTGGGTTTTGCCATTTAAACCGTCCTTCAAAACAAAGTTATATCAACAACGCATTTTGGATTCAGCCGTGGTTGGACGACCTACTTATTGTGATACAAACTTTTCGGGTACAACCATAGTGTTTGAGCGCGTTGAATACGCGAATCTTTATTTCACTATAAACGATTGGTATAACATGCACACGGTGTTTGAGCATTTTGGATTGTCTTCTGCTCGAATAATGTGGCTAGATGGACATGCTCAAGGTCATTCGACAACGTGTGGCCAGTTTTATTTAATGCGAAAGTCGATCGAATTGGCCGTTACGACGGTGTCCTGTGTTTCGAACATATGATATGGATGCCTAAGAAGAGTCCAATATTTCACCAATTCAGCGTGGATGGTTGTACATTAAACGATTTTATATGGCGGGTGAAACGTTCGTACTCAGTAGTACCCTCAGACACCAAACACGACATCATAATCGAGAGACAACCCTACAAAGCACACCCGCGCGTATCTGGAAGAATGGATCGCGTGTTGACCAACATGGATGCAGTCCGCCATAAATTTCCTTCAGCTAAAGTGGTACGATTGGAGGAAATGTCATTTAAAGAGCAGTTGCAATTGATCCTCAATACAAAAACGTTATACGGGGTACATGGAGCTGGGTTGGCATTTGGTTTGTTTCTTGGACCTGGGTCTAAAATAGTGGAGTGGGTACCTGCATCTCGTGCATCAACGCTTTCTTTTCAACAAATAGCTTCGTGGCGTCCAGATCTTTTCTATGAGCGTACTCCATTGAAAGGTGAAGGAGATGGGAAATATTCATTGCCAATTGAGGATACTAAAAAGATATCTAAAAAACAGAAGTCGCAAAACAAGAACCTTTGAATATTTAAAACATGCAGCAATCGGATACAACAATTATTTTTATGAAATTATCTGTATCGAAGGATATTCTCGAATCTCTTTTGTAGCTTTGGTCTCGCCTGATTACATGATCGTAGACGTACCTAGGGTTGTCTTCGACAACCATCATCATTAGTGGCTCTTAAGGGTCCAGAGGGGCTGCCGTAGCCCCCTGACTGAGATAAGGGCCGTGGCTTGGTGTGGCAAGGTGTTTGAATGGCAATATACGCAACTCTAACGTATTTTTGGCGCACTATCATTACTCCTACCTGATATAAAAAGAGTTGTTTATTCGGTGTATAATTAAAGTTTTTTTCTGAAATATCCGATCAAAGATGCATCTATGTTTAGCGGATCAAAGGTCAGAGGAAAGTTCGGCTTGTTCCAAGTCATCCTACGACTTAACATTGCAATCAAATATACAACGACCTATTTAGTATTACAAAAAAAACGCCCAATACACAGTCAATCAGGAGGTAACGCCAACATGCGTTTTATTTTTCTTGTACACGAAAAGGCACTGGAATCGCTGGACCTCAAATAGCTGGCTGGAAAAACACTCTGGCAAATTCCTATGAGTCGGCAAAATACCTGAATTCATTATAAATATACTGTATTATTGTAGTCGGAATGTCAACTACATATCTAACTTGGTCTAATATGACGTGATGGTGTTGAGGGTTAAAAACAACGAATTAAGAGCGACGAATTTAAAGTTTTGAAAAAGCGTGGTCTCTGAAGTTATAGAAATCCCACCAAATTTTAAAGCATCCCAAATCATTAATTGAATTGTGTGCTACAAAAAAGTCTGTACGTATTACTCTGTTTTAAGAAAGCGAAACCCTCGGAAAATGAAAAACATTGCATTTACTGGCATCACGGGATTGAATTCTCATATGCTATAACCTGAGACGAATATCAGCTATAACCATGGAAGAAAGAGATAAGGAAGCACATCGACCCACGTTTTTGAACGCTCTATCTGCCGCCAAATAATTGCAATTGTAATTCATATTCTCTCAAGTGGCCATCCCGAGGATAATCCTAATCCGATTTTCTCGCTCGAGAAAATTCGCAGTTCGTGGTTGTTTCTTCATTACGTAAATATTCCGGGTCATCGGGAATTAGCGTATTAGCACGCGATGAATGCTGCGAAGTAAATACGCAAACATATGGCGGCTTACATGGAAACACGCCCAGAGGGTTCTTGGATTTTGGTCGGGAACCCATGTTCGTTCCGAAAAAAGAGGGACTAGCTGCAAATGCGGGACTACCGCTAGGGGTATCAAATTCATAATAATCAAGTTCTAGTCCCGCTAGGGGTACAAATTCAGTTGTGATTGTGACTGATTCAATGACACAAATAGGAAAAAAAATAACCTAAACATATGAGCAAAATAACCCTAAGTGTGTATTTTTCTTGCAGTAGCACAAGTGTCATTTTCTTGTATATTGGCTATTTTAAAATGTGTATCTGTTTTCATGTATTGAGAACAGGTCCCGCAAGGGGTATAATCTCACTGCAAATTATCTTCAATCAATTTTTATTTGTTCATCATAGAATACAGCAAAAACAATATGATAAATAATTATGTAAATAATGCAGTACAGTGAAAAACTAATTGTTACAATATTAATCAAAAATATTTTGCAAAAAAAAAAAAAAAAAAAAATTCAAGGCGTTTTGACAAATAACACGCACGTGTGAGCATCATTGATTTAAAAATAGCCCGCCAAACTCAAATCTTGGGGTTATACATTGAAATGTATTGAATAACGATTACTGCTTCTCGATCAGTTGAGAGAATCGTTGAATTAACATAATAATACCGTACCAGACACTGCACGCTGCAAACAATCCATTGATTACTTGCTTCGAATCTCTGTTAGGTATATTCGTCTCAGCTATAACCATGGAAGAAAGAGATAAGGAAGCACATCGACCCACTTGGTTTTTGAACGCTCTATCTGCCGCCAAATAATTGCAATTGTAATTCATATTCTCTCAAGTGGCCATCCCGAGGATAATCCTAATCCGATTTTCTCGCTCGAGAAAATTCGCAGTTCGTGGTTGTTTCTTCATTACGTAAATATTCCGGGTCATCGGGAATTAGCGTATTAGCACGCGATGAATGCTGCGAAGTAAATACGCAAACATATGGCGGCTTACATGGAAACACGCCCAGAGGGTTCTTGGATTTTGGTCGGGAACCCATGTTCGTTCCGAAAAAAGAGGGACTAGCTGCAAAATGCGGGACTACCGCTAGGGGTATCAAATTCATAATAATCAAGTTCTAGTCCCGCTAGGGGTACAAATTCAGTTGTGATTGTGACTGATTCAATGACACAAATAGGAAAAAAAATAACCTAAACATATGAGCAAAATAACCCTAAGTGTGTATTTTTCTTGCAGTAGCACAAGTGTCATTTTCTTGTATATTGGCTATTTTAAAATGTGTATCTGTTTTCATGTATTGAGAACAGGTCCCGCAAGGGGTATAATCTCACTGCAAATTATCTTCAATCAATTTTTATTTGTTCATCATAGAATACAGCAAAAACAATATGATAAATAATTATGTAAATAATGCAGTACAGTGAAAAACTAATTGTTACAATATTAATCAAAAATATTTTGCATAGAAGTAAAGACGTTTATAATACATTATAAGTGGAATTTCAAAAGAGTATATAACTGGGATAATACTTGTGGGAAATATATTTAAAATAGCACCGTAAGGATCTCATATATTACTGTTGTACCGTTAGGTTTATATTTTCACTGAAAACTAGTATAATTTCACCAAAGCTGGTCCCATTAGGGGCCGGGTATATTTTAACTGAAAATTGGTCCCGTTAGGGGTCACTAATCCCTGGAACGAGCATGGGTGCCCAAAGAAAATCCAAGACGCCTCCCCCCGGGTCAAACGTTCAAATTTAGTCAAACTTTCATCCTTTATTTCTCTCACTGGGCAGTCTTGGGCACTAAAGCTGAACGCATAACGATGTACCAACACTGCGTATTTAACGAAAACACCAAAAAATACACACCGGAGACAGCCGGAACATGTTGTAATATACAATATACTTTTACACTTTTACGTGTTCGTATATAGAGTTTTCAAAAAATTCTCCAGTAATGATTGCTCGCCAATCATCGATTGCGGCAGAGGGATTACGATCAAAGGGTCGCTGTTGGATAAACAGATTAAAATCTGATGGTGGAAGTCGATGTGCTTCGCTGCTTCCTTCTTATCTCTTTCTTCCATGCTATAACACGGGCCTGATTTCCATCGATTTGAACTGTAGACGTGTGCAGGGAATGTGGACAGTAGCAAGGTCGTTTGCCTATTGTATTTGTGAAAGCCCATGTAAAATGACCCCGTACAAAAATTTTCGCTGCGAACAATAGTACTTGGGTGACCTGCCAACTAACCGTGCTAACTGTACACACACACAATGTTAATATTGTTATTGTAAATGCGCACAAAAGCCAACGTGTCAGCGCCCTACACCGTACACTGCACAAGAAAGGGCTATAGTAGATTCAACCCATCGTGTCACCAGAGGAAAAATTTTGGACAGCGTCGATTAGTTGGGAGAGGAGACACAAAAAGAAAATATTCGGCCCGATTTACTTGTTTTAGAAGCAACTAAGATAATCTAGCTTTTCATTTGACATCATTTTTCAAAGAGAGTGCAACGACTTTTGTGTTCGCTCAAAAGTCAGTAACATTCAATTCACCTGTTACATTGAATACCACTGAAGCAAATATGAATAGTTAGAATGGTGTAGCTCTAAATGCGCTTACGTTGACTTTGAATACTTTCATTATAAAGCATAGGATTGATTTTTCTCTGCTATCGGACTACATGTTTCAATAGATTTAACATGGAATTTTAATTTCCACCCACTCCACATGCCCCTCATTCAATGCCCATACCTTCGGAAAAGTACTAGAGGTGACACGATGGGTTGAATCTACTATAGTTATCCAGTCTATAGATGAGGTGACATGTGACGTCAAGCCGGGCAACGAACAAAGCACTGCCCGGCAGTATGCGTGAGCACCTGCAGGGCTTGTACCTTTAAAATTCGCGATCAATCGGCGTGATAGGCTATTGATGCTGTACTGTAGGGCATATTCTCGCCACCTCTAACATGTCAGTAGACCAGGTTCTAACTGTATGTTGTAACATTGATGTCAACTCATCTATATTTAAATCTTGGACTATACCCATTCTGGTTTGACGATGTCTATAGTGCACTGAGTTATGATCGTCCTATATTGATCTAGAATAAGCAAGTAGAATAACCTGTGACGACTTATTCAAATTGAAGGGACATGAAACCACTGTCCTCACACATGCGGAATGGATAGCGGGCTGCGCACAGTTGAATGGTCGCCGAGTGTAACAACGGGAAGTTGCCTTTTTCTGCCTTGTCCAATATGAAGGGAACAAGCCATACACTGCTTTTTTTTTTGGTGCACACATATTCCACAAGATGTTCTATGATTATACAAAAGTCCTTTTAACTTTGAAACTCCCTGTTGGGACACTCGGCGACTCAGACCCGCTATCGATGTGCAGAGGTCAGTGCATGAAACAGGACAAGGGTGTCAGCATTTCAATTTAAACGTCGCTAACATAGAGGTTGCCGTAATCGCTAAACGCCGTTGGTTGTATCATATGTATACAGTTCAAAAAAAGTAAGTCCCCCCGGAAAATGTGCATTTTTCTAGACAATTAGGCTCCTAACCTGTTACAAACAGTAACATGTACACGGAAATGTTACGCAGTTAATGGCCAAAAATGTTTCACACAGCAATTGACCTTCTCCCTGAAATGACGCTCATTTATTACATTTGATGACAATAAAAATACACTTTCGTGCATAGGACTTTAAAAACGAGATTAAAACATACCGGACGGAGAGTACAACCAAGCCTAGTACAAACACAGGAATTACCACAGACACAGATTTTGGTAAGAATGGATGTTATGGTCATCTTCTTTCCATTGCTATCCAAATAAGTACCATGCATAGAATTTACGCCAGGCTGAACGTTATAAAGTTAACATGTCAGCACACTGTCAATTTCCATAGTGCATAGTGTACAATAGGAGAGGAGTTTTTCCCAAAAACGTTTGGAATATACGAATTCCACACGGTTTTTGCTATCTTTAATGGGATATGACTAGTTTATACTCAGAGAGTAATAGTTCTACATTTTTTGAGTCGGAAATTTGCCAATATATCCAGTAGTTTATCTTTCCTCAACTATGACGTCATAGTGACGTTCATAATGGGAATGTTGCCACTTAATTTGATACCATGCGAAAGCAGAAACTTAAGTTATCATGTGGTAACAAATTTATGGGAATCGGAGTTCAGTAATAGGGGAAAAGAATCTTTTAAAAAATCTTTAAACTTGATTTTTCGGACGGTTAAAGCCCTATGCAAAAAGTGCTATTTTTTATTGTCTCAAATTTAAATTAAATGGACGTCGTTTCATGGAGAAGGTAAACTGCTGGTGAAAACTTTTGTGGCATTAAATGAGTAACATTTCCGTGCCTACATTTTGCATTTTTGTAACGGGTAAGGAGCCTAACTTGGTCTAGAAAAAATGCCAATTTGTCAGGGGGGACCTTACTTTTTTGAACTGTTATAATTAGGAGGTTGTTGTTTTTGTCAATTCCAATTTAGTGTTCATGCCCCCCACCCAAAAAAACAAACATGCGAAAATGAGATCTATCAACCCAAGAACCACAATGCCATTCATATACATGTTGCAATCCAATAACATGCCCAATCCTTGCAAGTGGCATTGTGGCCTTTTAATTACCCATGAAGCCTGTATTATAATTGTAATATAAGCGGAATTTTTGGGAATTGTATGTTACGTTAATAACAAGTCATACATGGTTTAATAATTATTGTGAATTGGGTTGTATAATTATGCAAAGTATTTAAAGTCAATGGTTATAGTTTTGGGTGATGTAATGTTGTATTAAAGAGACATTGAGATTTCCAGAGAGAAGCCGCCCGCAATTTTTTTGAACCCAGATTTTTGTATTAGGAATGCGTACCAAGTATTAAATCACCAAATGAAAGTGAATAAGCCGAATACGCAGTCTTATGTAATAAGATGATGATGATGATTTAGTAATTTCTGTCGTGCACGACAGAAATTAAAAGCATGGTTTCCTATAGGGACGATCAGAATAGCATGGAAGTTAAAAAACAAGGTTTGCGGTTTTCTTTTGTACTGGTTTGTCCAATAATACATTCAAAAACGTTCTCGGTAGGTGATCTACAACCGATCAACGGCAATTTGATGAGAATTCACTTCAAATTCAACATGAGTAAGATAAGACTAACATATTCATGACTCAGTTAAATTATGGCAAATGAAATCTGTACGTCACGTTGGCCTCGATGAAAGCTTTATAAAAGTCAACGGCCACCCTTCTCTGAGAACGATAGTTAGGGGATTCAAAGATCAAAGGTTAACTGCCAAACATGTTCAAGTTCAAATGACAATTAAAGGCGTGTGTGCAAGAAAGTGTTAACACTCGCCTTTTTTCGATCGACCTGTTAATAATTTCGAAATATTTACATGTAAATGCTTTAAGGGCAGTGTTCAGATGGTGTAACAAACATGAACAAAACTCATGAAAGAAAATTGTTTGGCAGACTGTGGCCAACTCCATTCTGTGACCTAACATTTTTGTGCAGGACCATAACCCACAACGTGCAGCTTAACCCCGCTTTTATTTATGTTACTTCGTTTGAGAAGCAGGGGCGTAAACCAGACTGAGCCTCCGGGGGGGGCAAGAATCAAGAAGTTTCCAGATTTTCATTGACAATATTTCTTCCGGCTGCGCTGGAAGACCCAATAGTGTTCAGTCGGAATCAAAATTCGGTTCCTCTTTCCCTCTTCTTTCCTCATTTCTTCACTATCTTCTCTTTCTTTTTTTCATCTTTTCTATCTTTTTTAATAAAAAAAATCTTCTTCTTCTTTATCTTTTCCTTTCATTTGTTCTCTTCCTTCTTTTGCTTCCCATGTTTGAGGATCCCTTCCCGATTTTGTGATGGGGGGGGGGGGGGGAGCTTCCCTGCCACCCCCCCCCCCCCACCACCACCACTGGTTACGCCACTGTGAGAAGAAATGGACACCATTGGTATTGTCGCCCGACCTATATGATATGCAGGTAAAACTGGTGCCAATAATGGGTGAGATGTATTAAAAAAAAGTGTTCGGTTTATAGTTAATTCCGCAAGCGTTTGCATATACGTGTCGTCTTGGATTACCTTCTACGGTTCGTCTTCGAAAAAAAAACGGGTGGTTGTGACAATTATCGACCCTGAGTCACTTGGTAACCCCACTGAATTCAGCAGACTTGTCCGGAATAAACTACATAATTCTGCAGTTTTTCTCGTAAAGTCTTTGCTTTGAATTCAGGTGGGTCACTAGTGCCCAGGGTCTCTATTGTCACACACCGCGAAAAACGTGGTTCACAATGAGTTACGGGTTTTGATTCTGCACAAGATGATAAGTCATAGCTTGCCAAACAACTTTCATTTCATGCTTTTTGTTTCATCTTCGTTTCATTTTCCATAATGATGAATATATGGTAAAGTTAGTTGAACTCATGTCGACGCTCGAGTTGATTTATTCGTGAACAGGACAATCTCCATCTAATTTTTTTTTTTGGGGTGTGGGGGAAAAAAAATCCCCCCCCCCCCTGTCATTTTTAAAACTTGCTTGGCCAATAACATTGCTCTGAATTTCACAAAAAATATCTTACAATTGCTTTGTTCTTTGAATGCCCGGCGGATATACAATGGTCCAAATTTCCACAGGCGGGAAATCAAGGCATTATGTAGTCTTCCAAAGGAGACCTTCCCAACTGTAATAACTGGAGGGGGCATAACTTGCTTTCAATACCATGCAAAGTCTTTTGCATTATTATCCTCACAGAATCCTGATGCCGTGGACAGAAACTTCGGAATCACAAGCAGGGTTCATACCAAATCGTTTGCAAAGCAAATATTCAAGCTGCGTCGTAATTATACATATCCTACGGGGAAGCCTCGAAAGTACACCCTCTACGTCGCCGACATTACTGGGGGGCCTCCTGGCCACCAAACCAACAGTACACACACCGCCGCATATTGCCTTTTAAGAATTTACAACCTAACCTTTTTTCGGGCAATCTTTTAACAATTTTCAATCCACATCACCGTTTATTTTCCATGGATTTTGAAGGATTATGTCATGACTGGGCCTAAACTGGAATTCCAGATAATTGTCTACTGTTGTTTGTAAAAATGAAGTTGTCCCTCGTCCACTTTGCGTGACCTGAGAAATTAACGTCTTGATGGTTAGAAATACGTGTTAAAAATTGGTAATAACAGCCCCGCGTGAGAAAAATCATTTTCGTAAAATTCAATCATCCAAACAAAATAAAGTAATCAACAGTAATGTTATATATTCCTGTACTGAAAACTTGGAAAGTTCCCAAGACCGATCGTATTTGCTGAAAAACGTGACATCTTCCGATCGGGTTGTTGATGTGTTAGAAAGGACGCTTCCGTGCCCATGTGATCGATTTTTTTTTTCGGCGATCTTAACAAAATTAGTCTCCGTTTTGTGCATGGATGTGCTACGCCTAGGACTCATCAGTACCGTGAAAATGACCTGGTTACAATGTTATTTAGATGATTGTTTGGGGGTTTTACTGTACAGTATGATGTACTGTATGGTGACATGGTGAACTAAATTTAGGGGGAACCATTTTATGACGTCTCGTATACGTCTAAGGTCAGAATCCCTTTTCAAGCACCCTACATTAGCTTGTGCAACAAATGATCCTAAATTAATCTATAACAGTTTTAAAATGATCTTTAACTTGATTTGGTTCAAGAATTTTTATGTCCAAAACAAAATTACCTTAAAATTACAGCACTTAAGATTATACTTATAAGGAATTCTAGTATCCTATGTTGACGGCGTTGCAGGTCAACGATGATATCCCCACAGCGAAACGTCCAAATATGACAGTATGCAAAGTTCACCTCAATTTAACTCTAACCTTTACCTTTCAGGTAGTATATTCCCTGGAAATCTTCTCAGTCCTGAAGATAACTTTTGTCCAGCATTCAAGACGAAGGTTAAATTAAGTCCCTCGACGACATAATCCGCAGTATATCAGTCCAAGAGAGTCACCACGATTTCTATCTGTCCACAGTTTGGAATCCTATTTTGATTCCCGCACTTTCGGCTTCAAAAGACACGTAGAATAATACGCAACTCGGCTCACATGGAAGTATATATCCTGGCACAGGTCTTCTCCTCATGCAGAGTAAACTAGCTATCTTCTAGCTACTTGTTCTTAGTGGATGCTGGCGGAGAGTGTCCTTCCAGTGTTAGTATTTAACTACTCACAGATAGATTCCCGTTCTAGACAATAATCCCATTACATCATCCTCATAAGCATAAACATAACCTTACACGAGCTGACCAATTGGAATTCACTCACCCGAATTACATCAGTTCATATATATAACTCTATGGGGGAATTCCCATATCTTGCAATGTTTTATATTTTAAAGCATAAACAAGTTTCAGTATAGCATCCTTGGTGAATGCCCCCCTTCCCCTATTGTTGCAATCTAAACAGTGCACTTAGCATAAACTCCTCTAGGGAATCCCCTTTTCTCTCTTTTATAATAATCAAAGTGCTTGTTCCCGTGAGAAATCTTTTCGCAAATAAAATGGAAAAGAATCTTTTTTTTAAAAGTTTAATCAGAAAAATGGAGGCCATTATAACACCATGTTTTTTAAAATGGAATTTGTGAAAACACACACACGTATTTAAAGCAAACTAATGAAAATACTAAAATAAATAAGTTCATTCCACTTCTTTAGAAGCTTGACCAATGGGGTTTTTCCTTTGGAACCGATTCACCGTACTGCTGCGACATTCACATGTGTCATTGGCGAGGAATTTCACACGCAGTTTCGTTTCCTTTTTGTAACTTTTTATCGCTCTCTTGTGCACCAAGAAATTTACATTTGTTTTCCTGAGCCCCCATGATGATATACAAATGGATAACAATGAAATAGTGTTGATTTTTGCCGTCAGAACTGAACAAATTCTCGCTTCTTTTGTGGTAACACGTCACGTAACGCGGTGTCACATTTATAACGAGAAATGCAAAAGATGCCCCCACTCATTGCGGAGGGTGAGTGCGCCGCCCACGTCGTAGGGGCGAATTCATATCGGCCGTCGTTCGTGTATAAAAATGTCGGGGCTTGCCGCAAACCGATGCTGTTTTAACTTCATTGAATTTACCAAGGCCTTTGATAGCCTCCATAGACCTTCCATTTGGACAATCATGGAAGTATATGCTTTTCCAGCAAAGATCATCAATGTTATCAAAGACCTGCTACCTGGATCTGATTCTGTGTGAAAACAAATGATGACCGACAGATTGGTTGAAATTGTGACTGGGGTTACGACAGGGATCATCTTATCACCTCTCACTCTTTGCATCGCAATAGCTGGTCTGAGACACCATTTGAAAGTGCCAAACTGGCATCAATGGTGGAGAGGATCCTTTGGGGTGACCTAGACTTGCAGATGTATTGCGTTGATGCAAGAGGTCGTAGCAGAGATGCAGATTATGACAAACAGTGGCAGCAAGTGCCTGATTGGCGGAAAATAATGTTCCAAAACAAGACAATGGAAGTAGGAACTGCAACAAACATCAAGATCACCCTTGAAGGTGTGCCTCTCAAAGCTTGGCAGGATTCACATACTTGGGCAATTACATCGCTGCAGATGTTGAGTAGTGAGCGGTGTGACTGCCAATTGTCTGACATACCCCCTCCCCCCGGTACAACAAAACGCAACCACTTCTATTAGAGATGATACATAATTTAAAAAAATGATGGTTGTGGTTCAAAACTTTGGTGTCAGGGTTTTGGGTAAAAAATCACGTTTTGAGTTAAAAACTTACGAGAAAATCAAGATTTTATTCATTTCTTAGCAAAACAAATTTTAAATCATGATGCAATACTATCAATCGCTGACTTTTTTTTCCTTAAAAACATGTTGGGTTTATACATTGTCACCCCAAACGATTATTACCTAAACCCTTTATGCAACGCATAATAACGGTATATCAATAACAAAAATGATACCATCAAAATAGATTGTCATATTTTTTTATCTCTAAAAACAATAATATTTCGCTTAATTTTCAAAGCTCGGCCCGCTCCGCTAGAGATTGGAGATAGATAGCTAGACCATACATAAAGCAGTGCTGCATTCAGGACCTGAACAGATCTGGAGAAGCAACAAATCAGCTTGTCCTCAAAGCTGAAACTGTACACAGCAATGTCATCTCTGTCCTCCTTTATTCCGCTGAAACATGGCAACTCACAAGATTCGCCATGAAAAAGCTACATCTTTTGACGGTCGCTGTCTTCGCAAATCCTGGCATCAAATGGTACTGATCTCATCATGAAAGGCATCCCGTCCTTCGGAGGGACGTTAAGCCGTCGGTCCTGTACAGAGAGTCACAACTGTACATACATCGCAGTCCAGGGTCGAATAAGAGAAGGGTGTAACCCCTGACTGTCCCAATCCGCCCCCCCTCAAATAGCGGCCACTGTTAGGAGCGTCCGTATCAAAGATACACGCGGCCCCGGATAAGCACACTAGCTGAACAAATCCTGACACCACCACAAAGCCATTACCAATGACTTGTGGATACGAGCAAACAAACAATCGCATCACAAACATAGAAGTGAGAAAGAGTGTCAAAATCTTGAGTTTGTAGAGTGAGGCACAGGAAATCAAAAGCGTCTTTGTAGTTTGCAATACATATATATTTTCAATGGAATATTTTTATGAGTAAATTTGGTATCAAAAGAGCACAAATTAAAGCAATAATAGCACACTTTTATTTAAAGAGCAATCCCAATTTTTTATATGTTTGCACAGTTGTGTTAGGAATTGTGTAGTAAATTATACCTGTGAACGGTAATGCACCAAATTGTGTATGTTTCATAAAAGAAGGGATTTTATGATTAGATTCGCGGATCCCCGGTACAACAGTGACCCTGGAAACGAAAAATCTTAATATCACGAAAATTAGCTAAAATTACCTCAAATTGACTTGCGTGAACCGACGGAACAGCTAGCGTTAACATGTACACGGTGCTATTTCATATTGGAAGAACGTTTCCAGCGACTTTTGAATTGGAATCGTGGATCCTCGATTTTAATTATTCCAATTACAAAATTTCCACTTTTTGTAAAAATAGAGATTTTTATCATTCACAGGTATAGAATAATAATAATAGTAAATTGTATTTATATGGCGCTCTACAGAGAACACAGCGCCTTACAGCAAATACTTAAAAAATGCAAAATTAATAATAAACCTAGACGTAGAGTTAATAATAATAATAATAATAGTAAATTGCATTTATATGGCGATCTACAGAGAACACAGTGCCTTACAGCAAATGCTTCAAATGTAAAATTAATAATAAACATGAAATATAGCATAATAAATCATGACATAAGTGAGTTTTCACGAGCTACTTAAAGACAATGATTTGTCACCAAATCTACGCTTGGTACGAGGTTAACGAGTGGCGTAACCGTAGCCTTCGCCCAATGCCAACAAAAATACTGTCCCCACAGTCCAACACATACATATTGAAACAAATCAGAAGTATTTTGGCGCCTGTCCGTGAAGAGACTTACACACATAAAGAAGGATTTTGTATCTGAAACGCTTCTCAACAGGCAGCCGGTGAAGAGTGATCAAACGTTGTAAAGAACACTGGTCACGACCGCACAAAAACACCAAACGCTCAGCTTTATTTTCTGGAGCTTTTTGAGATCTATTTCATTGGCGCCGTATAGTAATGAGATGGCATAGTCAATGCGGGCTAAGACCAAAGATCCCCTGCGCCCAGTGTTTTCAAAATACCATTGGCATCTCGCACCCTACAAACCTAAGCCAAGGAGTTCCCTACAATTCAACCTCTGACTGGAAGACCAACACCATGTGAAGACTCGCTGATTTCGCTACGTTCAGCTACTACGACCCTCAAAGATTCGGAGACGCTAGTACCTTTGAATGTAGATTCACATCTGTTCCTCTGAAGGAAGCCATTGACTTTACCGTGAGACCGTATCAAAGATGACGCGACACTGATTGACAGGACATCCCTCCACATCGCTGACGTCAAACGGATGTTGGGTTTTGTTTGAAAACAAATTATGTTTGAAAGTGACCTATACTCTCAAACTTATGAGTCTAACGATGGGTCCCCCGTTTACCACCGTGGCTAACCTGTTTATGAAGTCTTGAGCAGGAAAGCCCTTCTGACCCGCACTAATCACGCGCATATGGACAGTTATGTGGACGACACTTTCTGTGTTATAGATCAGATCTATTTTAACGTCTCTTTGACCATCTCAACAGTCTTCGCAAGGATGTAATCAAATTCCACTCGTGAAGCGGCGACCAACGGACAAGATCGCATTCCTCGGTGTTTTGGTTAAGAGGCAACCTGACCTTACTCTTGCACGATGTCTATCGCAAGAAGACTCACACGACCAATTACTTGAATTTTGACCCCTTCATCATCCAAGGTCAGCCAAAAAACGCTCAGTGCTTCGATCTGTTTCAAAGAGCTGACAAGTTTCCTCGAACACTCTGAAAGGAATGTGAAAAGCGCACATCCAAAAAGCTTTGAAGCTGAACAATTACCATCAAAAGTTTGTACATGATTCCACTCGCGCGCGCCGATCCTATCTCTAGCAGATCGTATCCTAACGCTTACAGTGTTTGCCTGACGTATCGGGTACTTCTGAGGCTTCGCAAAGTTTTACAGAAGAAGAATCTACGGGTTTATTTTAAGACTACTAACACTCTACGACAACACCCTATAAAGACCCTGTTCCCAAGGAACTCAAACCTCGAGTTATCTATTTATTCCTGTGGATAATGTGACAAAGTGTACATTGGTGAAACCGGCATTGAAAAAAGAGACCGTATGAAAATCACAGAAAGCGACTCCGACAGGCAACACACACAAATCGGCCATCGCCAAGATGTGTGAAGGACCAACATAACATGACTGCGGGCAAAGGAATACAAATCTGGAAGGAACAAATAATTGGTACATCAAGTCTACCTCTAACAACTTAAATAGGGAAAAGGAGCAGAAATTCCTCCTGAATGGGGTAGACTACTCAAAGGATGCCAGTTCTCGACCATGAACGGAAAGTTAATTAACTGGGGATCTTTGATCATCTGTTATCCCCCCTTGTACTGAGTATATAAGAGGGCAAATATCAGGGACTGTTTAGTTGGCTTGATGGCATTCGCTAGAGTGTCGAAAAAGCTCAGCCTTCACAATGTGGATGCTGCTCACAAACTCCATTCTTTATGCAACATACACAATTTGGTACATTATACCGGTCATAGGTATAATTTACTAGACCCAATTCCTAAAACACAACTGTGCAAACATAAAAAAAATTGAGGATGCTCTTTATAAAAAAGGTGTGCTTTTTGTGATATTATTGCTTTAATTTGTACCAATTTTGATACCAATTTACTCATAAAAAATATCCCAATGAAAATATGTATTGCAAATTACAAAGACGCTTTGTCCCGGGTATTTCATACGTATCCCTAACATCACATTGTATCGAAAAATATATATTTAAAAAGGGATAAACCTAGATACGCAATTCGTAATAAATTATGGTAATTTACACTTTTACAGGATTATAGCTCCAATCGATTGGGGTTATGATCACCATGGGATGTCCAAAGTTCTTTCACAGACAGATGCAAGAACAGGGTTGTCGCCAAATGGGAGCCAATTTTTCAAAGCACAGGGCCGGGGCACCCAACTGCTTAGACTATCGTCTTTTTTTGATTCATCTGCAGCTTGTTTTGGGACATGACAGTTTGCAAAGAGCACGCTCACAATCACCTGGAATCTTTAGATCAAACTCACAGAAAAGCTGAGTATCATCAGCGTAAAGTTGGAAAGTTAGCATTATGATTCCTTATGTTACTGACTGGATAAGTATACAATATGAAACATTTTGGGCATGGAATGGAGGCCTGACAATAGTTGAACATATTGATGATGCTTGGCAATTTCATTGTTAACCATCACTCAGCCTGAACATTTCAAGTTGTTCTGAATTAACACTTAAGTGATCAGGGGTTTCCACTAAGGAAACCACATGCGGAGGGTCATAAGACAACCCCAAATCAGCAAATTAGGGGCAAAACATTGTTTTCAAAGTATGCGAAAATTGGACAAGAAGCCTTGCGCTTACATCAAACTTTTGAAAACTAATTTTATGTTGATATCTACTCTATTCTAGAAGACCCAAATAACATATATATATATATTTAACACAAAACTTGCAGTATCCTCTATTTTTGACGGGTATTGCAAAATACACGTCATTTTCCCATAGAGTTTGTAGAGTAACGGTTTAGCAACGTCCACGACGAAATCGTTTGTTTTCAGCACATAAAGGGTTAATTATTTTTAATGTTACTTACTTACATGTATGTGTGAACATATATCAGCAAAAAAAAATAGCTTTGGTTCTGTGATAATTAAAAATATTATCAGATGACTTCCGTTAGTGCCTGGGGTGTTCCATGGGACCCCACTAATTCTCTTTAACGGCTTGGCCGATTTGAATTTTTTTGGTATGAAAAGAAGCGCATTTAAAAGTCAGATAATTACAAAAAAATCGCCCAAAATAATCCCAACGAGTTAAAGCGGCAAGCGACGGAAAACAAATTCGAGGGTCTGCCCCCGGTCACTTAAAGGTGCAACGAGAGATTTCACCATAAACAGGTGTTCCCTAAAAAATATGAAAAAATTTCATTTTTGCACTAATTGCGAAGCTTTTTCTATCAGCAAATGTCCCCATGTGAATTGAAAGTATTAAGCTCAAAATATTGTGCTTTTGGTACAACAAAATTGTTTGCCATTTCTCTTTCCTATAGAGCAAAATACAAAATTCAGCTAGTTTTATATGAAACTAAGGAATAAAAATCGCATTTTGTTTTCATTTCCAGGCATTTCTGTACAAAGACAAAGTAAGAAATCTATAGGGGTCTTATCTATATGCAATCATTACATATGGCACAATTGTAACCCAAAGACAAAGTAAGAAAATCTATTAGGGGTCTATTCTATTGCAATTCATTACATAGGGGCACAATTATATGGGTGCCCCAAAATCTCTCGTTGCACCTTTAAGTGTTAAATCGAAGTAGATTCACTTGAACAAATATAATAATTATAGAAAAAACACACATTTAAGGAAGAGGGTCTGATATCTTTTCAAATGGCGTTGTACCTTATAAACACACTGACAAAAGTATGACACATTCAGAAAAAAAAATCCATAATCACAAAATGATTTCAAAGTGGACCAGCGGTTCTCAAACACACATGACGATTGAATGTCAAAGTTGTGGTTTTCAAACAAATGTTATCCCCCAGAATCCTGGAGTGCGGACTACATTTTATTTGAATGGTCATGTCCCTAGATATGGCGGTATAAAAAAAAGATGATACAATAAGTTAAAGCATTAAAAGCAGACTAGGTCTTTGTTTTTCAAAAAAATAAACAATGAACGCGGTTATTGGGTTTGTAAAGGAAAGTTCCACTGATTTTTACGCCGTTGGCACGAATGTACCAGTTGACTTAAGAATTATATGTCGATTCATTATATGCTTATAATGGTACTCGGCGTGTTGACATTAAATGTGTTGATTTTATTTTAAACCTTATCCAATTGAGCTGATTGACTAATATACCTATTAGACTACTAAAAATTAAAATAAATTAATAGATTAATATACCTATTAGTCTAAGTTATATTAATGATTATAGGTATATATGATCCAATCATCCCCAAGAGCTACAGACCTATATCACTCCTTAGCATACTACAAGCTCTTTGAACTCCTCCCGCTCAATCGTATCGCACCGTGATAGACGAACACCTCATACCAGAACAGGCAGGTTTCCGCCAGGCAAATCAACAACAGCCAAGTACTCAACCTAACTCAACACATTTGAGGATGGTTAGAGTAAGGGTATGGTAAACGGAGTGTTCGTCGAACTCTCAGCAGCATACGACTCTGTTAATCACAGATGCCTAATCCATAAGTCCTGGAACTTACCAAGGACATCCGCTTGACTGAGTTTATCCGTGGATTGCTGGATAACAGGATGTTCTTGGGTCAGCTAGGAGCGAAGAAGAGCGAATGGCGTAGGTCCAAGAATGGTCTACCACAAGGGGGAGTGTGCTTGCACCTCTCCTGTTCAACATATATACCAACGATTAACCTACTGGGAGTACAGGAACCCGTCGTTTTATATGCAGGACGATCTTGGGTATAGTGCACAAGATGCACGACTTTACAGTTGTTTTTGAAGAGAGACTCAAAGCAGCTTTGGATGAAACTCACTCCTTATATGAGGAAACCACATACGTGCAAATCCATCAAGACACAGGTGTGTGCTTTCCATTTACGCAATCGTGAAGCCAAATATCAGCTTAAAGTTACTGAGTCGGGAAAACTCCCCTGGGCCGTGATAACCCTGTCTACCTCGGAGTCACCTTGGACCGCACTCTCTCTTCTAAGACCCACATTGAGAAGGAGAAGAGTAAAGTATGTCACGCAATAACATCTTGAACAAACTCACTGGCAAACAGATGGGGTGCTCGCCCACTTAACCCTAAGAGTCCACGGGCACTTGCCTGTGCTACTCATGGCATGAGTATGCCTGCCCTGTAGGGGAAAGATCAACCCATGCCAAGGAGCTTGATCCAGCGTTAAATGCCTCATGCCGTCTTATCACAGGATTGCATCCTCCAACACCAAAACGGAAAACATGTACATCCTAGGCAGGAAGTGCTCCACCAGAAATCCGTCGTTAGCGTCGTAGCGTAGCGAGCATGCAAGGACGCAGCTGTCAAGTAGTATCCAATGGGGGTGAAGTACCCCTAGGTCTGGACAGATACTGCTGCCAACCGACTTAAATCTAGAGAGAGTTTCTTAAGCAAAGTCCAACCTCTGAAACAGTCTCTAAGGAGGGTAAAGGAGTCGCCTTGTGGAAAAGAAAAGACTTGCCATCAAACCCAAGTAGTAGTACATCATAGGTATTGAACCTCGGTGAGCATCTCCCAACCTGGAGCGATCCTCATGGCCTGAAGGCGATGCCTAATAGATGAAGAACCCGAAATGGCCGATTCTAAGGTTTCCTTGCAGACGTGGGGCTATCTGGAGCGATCGTTACTACCTGTGGTTGTGGATCAGACACCACAGAAAAGGAACACCTCTGGTCTGCCCACTGGCTGGAGCAACAATGCACAAACAAGGACCTTGCGGATTCAGTGAAGCAGACAGGACGTTGTACCATCTCGGGCTGGATCATATTTGAGAACCCCCCCCCCCCCCCCCCCACAGTGTTTGGACACGATTAAGAAGAAGAGAATGATATAGTCTCAAATAAATTTAGATAAATTAGTAAGTGTTTGTCGTAGCTAATGTTAACATGTGTGATGATATCTTTAGTTTCAAACGGCTGTTGCAAATTTCCATGTGTGTAATAATAATTATAAAACACTCACCCAAGTATCCAGATCGTAGATCTATTCTGTGTTTGGGTCGACATGGATAGAAATTCTTTGGTGGCATTTTGGATGTTTCAAAGTATTAAGGATAAATATTATTTTAAGGGGTTTTATTACACAACTCGTTTTGCAAGACTATCCATGGTACCATTTACCTGTTTTTGTACTCGGAAATCACATATTTGTTAGATGAGTGTATAGTCTATATTATAGGCTACGTCGTTCTATTTGTCTATCTGTTTGGTCGTCCTTATTCTCGGAGATTACGACTGTACAGCCTTTAAATTTGGTGGGTGGTTATACTGTACCCCATCCGCGGCTCATGTCTCTGGTTTAGAAACGCACTTGGTTAAAAGATAATCTAAACTCAAAACTTGAGAACTTTTCAGCTTACCACCCCTAGCTGGACAGCCCGGCCAACCAACTTTGTCCACAGAACATGAATTTGCACAGGGCTCCTGGAATTAAACACAGTTAGTGAGTTAGACTGTACCCCATCTCGGGCTCTGTCCTCTGGGTTTATAACGCACGTGGTTTTAAAAGATAATGCTAGACTCGGGGCGAAACTAAAAAAGCTAGATGACTTTTCAGCTTACCACCCCGGACAGCCCTGCCAACCAACTTTTCCAATGCACCGGGCTCCTGGAATTAACACTAGTTAGGGAGTAGCCCCCCGAACTGTACGAATCTGTAGGGAACTCCAGGAGTATCGATTCACAAGTAACGTGACTGCATTACCTTGCCCACATCTCGGTTAATTATTTGAATGCTAATCCGGGACCACAGAGATACGAAACACACAGGTGGGTATCAATGGCACGCGACATAGGTAGCCAGTTTCTCGATTACGCACCGCAGCTCCTTTATCAATAAGAAATAAAAAAAAAAAATATGCCCAAGTATGGAAATTAAACAATAGCCATAAAAATAAAAAACGGGAAGAAAGCTAAGAAATCAAAATTTGTTCCTGTGATTTCTTCCTCGTTTTTTTGTGTGTTTGGGGGTTTGTTGGTTGCAATGGGCGTAACCAGCGGGGGGGGGGGTGGGTCCAGGGGGCGCAAGCCCCCACAGAACCCTTGCCCCCCCTTCCAGCCCCCAAATGAACTGACTTTTTGTACAGTGGGTCTATGGAAGAAGGACCCAAATTTGCCCCCTCAAAAAGCCTTTGCCCCCTTTCAAGCCCCCCCCCCCCAATTTGCAAAGGTCCCTGGTTACGCCACTGGTTTGGTTGGTTGTAGATTTTTTTCCTTACTGAGGATGGTGAGTCATTCTAAAATCAATAGGGCCTACCCATGCATACTGCAGGTGCCACACAATCACAAGCTCTCCATTTCTTTTACCAAAGCCCATGGGGTTGTCCATTCTTCGCAGGAAACATGAATTATTTCCCAGCGCTATACGCTGTCGGCACGAAATCCTTCCCCAAGTCATGCTCAATTTCAACGTTACAGCTAGCGTGTCCATCCAACTGACCCGTAAATCATCCTTGTGAACAGGTAATTAAAAATTGTATGTTCAAATGGTCAGCTTGTAAATTATCAATACTTGTATTTTCCTAAAAGTAAAGGTCAACCCACATATAACCCGATTTTTCTTTGATTTCCCATGCATTTCCTTCCCGATCACTTTTATGTAACATTATGGTTCTATACGTTTTGCTTTTATTTTGTAGATTCTTTTCATTTTTACTATTTTAAAATAACAAAACTTGGAACTCAATAACCAAAAATAACGATTTTTCCCAAGCATTTTGCGTGGAATAGCTGCTTGTTTTAAAAATGACTAATTATCAGCTCTAATCAGATAAACAACGTCCTCACCTGTTTTGTGACGGGAGGCATCTGACCCAGCGAACGCCTGTCCCTCCTGTCCCCACCACAGGCCCTATGCAGGGGGGGTCCACTTTCTGCTGATTTTTTTTAAATAAAAAAGATCCATAATTTTAAGAAATTCTGACTAGAAACCCACTTTTGGTGATGAGATGTTCACAACAGTTAAAAAAGGATCCTTTTTAGATCCAACTTTACCAAAATAGTCTTACGTTTTCTAAGCCCTGCACCCGCCCCAAAAAACAATCCTGCGTATGGCCCTGCCTTACAATGTTGCATGAAAATGGTGTATGCGGGAAATCTCTCCCTAATCAAAAACATTAACGTTAACATACTGTTCAATTCCCAAAGAAAGTTGAGAACAAGAGATGATTTTCTCCTGACACTTTTGCACACTATTATTCCTAGTGTACAGAGACTCGTCGTCCCTCATTTTTGAGCTCTTGTATTTCTCTTTACATTTTCTTCTTTTCTTTTTATCAATTTTTCCTGCTCTTCACCTAGGCCCCCCGGCGGGGAGCCCCCCGGCCCCAGGGCGGAGAAACGAAAGGACGGCCACGGAAGCCATTGGGTATCGCACCCTTTTTTTTCCCTGGATTCCCACAAAGCTGGGACCAGGCGAAGAGAGCGAGGACGGTCCTCCAAGTTACTGATTTTTTCGCCCTCAAAAAGGTTAATCAGTTTATTTGGAGAAAAGACGATAAGCATTCGGAAAAAAAAAGTTGACTTGTTGGTATCATAGTTTTCAAAAAAAGTACCCGAGGGTTAGATCCACTTTAAGCAGGGGGACAAATATGTTTGCACGATTCTTTCCAAAGGTTAAACACCGTTTCAAGGTCCCCGACCCAGAACTCCGGTATGGACCTATCCCTTTTGTAACATCCTTCCTAACCTATCTTTACTTAGATTGTGTAGCAGGATTAATATCTTGGTCAGCCGCTGCGCCTGGTACAAGTCGTCGCCTCAGTGGGAAAATCTCGCCCTCACCATACCCCCTCCCCGTCGGTCGTCGGCCATTTCTCCACTTTTACCCGGAAAAATAGGTACCAACGAGGCATCTTCCACCATGTGTGCCTTCGACTATGTGTGGGACCTTTGACCACAGACTGTGCCCAGGTCAGTAGCTCTACGTAAATGCCATCTAGTGACCTTTTGGACCGTGGGGTCACTCTAAAACCCTAATAACAAACGTCAGACTGTTCTCCCCCTCCTTCATGGAATATTAGACCCTTGCCAACCCCCCACCCGGCAACCAATGTGGGAAGCGACGTGGATGCAATGGCTGTTTAAGAAAAAAGGGGACTCAATGGGTTAGGTGGTGTGGGGTGTTTCGGGGGGATGGTGTGGGCTCGAGCGGGAATGCGGGGGACCTTGTTGGGGGCGTGGGGAGGCGGGGATTGCGAGGTGCCCCTGAGGTGTGACCAAGGGGTGGGTTTGAGGGCATTGGGGGTGCTGAGGCGATCAGCTTCAGGTGGGGTGGGGCGGTTGGAGCGAGAGACGCGGAGGGGGGCCGGTCTCCAATCCTCGGGAGCGCGGGGGTGGTTTCGGGGGGGTCGGGTGCTGGGTGTTCACCTCTTTGATTCCGCCCCTTTGGACCTTGGCACCAGGGGGCGGTGCCCACACGCTGTATGTGTTGCGGGGGTGTACGGCTGTGCATGGGGGTTGGCGTGATGCCGGTAGAGCAGAGCGTGGCGGTTCGACGGGCATGATTGGCTCTCCGGGCGGTGCGGCCTACCCTGGGGCGACTGGGGTTAATGTTGTCCCCCGTGGCGAGGAGCTCTTGCCTGCCGTTGGTTGTGGGGGAGGTGTTCATTTTTGTATTATATTCCACAGGAGGGTCTAAGGTTGGTCGGTTGGTTCAATCGGTAGGGGTGGGGTCGGTCTAGGATGTTTCAGGTAGAGTCTGAGCGGTTCTTTCTCTTTATCTGCTTCCTCCCCTCTCTCTCCTCACTATCTTACTTTCGCTTATCGTGTGCTTACGCTCTCCTCCTTTCACATCGACCCTGTTTGTTGCCACTCTTTTTTTTCTCTTAACTGGCTCCGCACTCCTCTTCCTTCCATATTTCCCTCCTCACTCCTTCTTGTCCTCCTCTACCAGGTGCTTTTCTTTCCCTTCTTAGCATTTTGTTTCTACGCCCGTGTGCGGCGAAGGGGAGGGAGTGAGTGCGGTAGGGGGGGGGGCGGTTGTTGCAAGTCACCGCAGCGGGGGGCCGGCGAGTGGTGTGGTCCCGTCGGTAGGGGGGGAGAGCCCGTTTTTCTCTTCTTATCTTATACCTTATTGTGATGATACCTTACCTGTCAGTCTATTACCTCCTCCTTTGTTTGGCCTTACGTCCTATTCGCATCTTAGGTCCCGCCCCCCAACCCACATTGCCCCGTCCTCTTTTCTTTTTCTATTTTTTGCCCCGCCTGATTTTTCCGCCGTCGCGGTCCTTCCCCCCGTGTCTATTACCTTTTATGTACCCTATACACCTTACCATCCGACTGTTTGAGCTAAGCCATTCACCTCGATATCTTTTAATTTTCCTTGTTCTCCCCCTCTTCTTAACTTCTCTTTTTTTTCTCTTTCCCTTCCTCCCCCTTTACCTCAACTCACTTGGCTCCTGCCACATCCGATGCAGCTTATCATTGTGACACGCTCCCAGTTCTATACCCTTCTCGCCCCATGTCCTTCTGTTCTCTGGTGACCTCCGCTGTGATCCCTGACTCCTTTTTCACGTTATACTTCGTAGATTTCTAATAAGGGGGTGGGGGAGGGAGAGGGCCGGTCGGAGGGGGCGCAGGAGGGGGGGCGGGCGCGGAGGGCTAGGGAGGGGGGGGCAGAGGATGGGGGGACCGTACCCCAGGGCCGGATTAAGGGGGAGGAGGGGGGGGTGGGGGGGGCCAAGGGAGGAGGGGGAGGGGTCGGGGATGGGGGGGGGCGGGGGGGGGGGATTAATAGGGGGGGGGGGGGGGGGGGGGGGGGGGGGGGGGGGGCGGGAGATGTGGACCTCCCCCCCCCCTCAGGGGGGGAGACTGAGGGGGGGAGCACGGCATTTCAGGGGGGAGAAGTCCGGTCACCCTCTATCCTCGGTCCTACTTGGCGCTCCAGTCCACCCTTCCCCCCTCTTTGCTCCTTCCGACTCTGTTACCTTGATATCTCCGGCCACTCACCTTTTTCCTGCCCTTCCCCCCGCCCTCCCCTTCTATCTCCCGAGCCCTATCGTTTTTCACTTTCCCCGCATGCTCCATCCCTTTCGCCTTGTTTTTATCCCTATAAATCTCCTTCCTATTCTCCGTCGTTGTAACCTCGCACTGTCACCCTTCGTGCTGTCACTGACTAGTGCTTTTTCTTGCCCCTGTTCGTCTTCTTGCTTTAATGTTTCCCTTCTTTTTCTTAGCTCCCCCCGTTCCTGTTATCAATCCTTTTCCTTTTTTTTTTCTCTCCCTAATCTTTCCCTTTTTCATTTCTCCCGGCTGCTCAGTTTCTGATTTTGTTTTCATTCTGACCCTCATGCCCGCTAGATGTCCCCCTCCCAGTTTCCTTTCCCATTCCCTATTTGCTTTCCCTCATTTTTCTAAGTTTGCTCGTTCCCCCGCTTCTCCATCTCTCGAATCTTCATCCCCTTCCTTAGTCCATTCCGCAGGGTTTTACTTGCGCCCCTGTCCCCCTCTCCCTTATCTGTATTCACTCCTCTTCATTACTCGCACGCGCGTCCTGCTCTCCCTCCTTGATTGGCCTACGTATATCCTATGTCCTCCTTCTTATTGTCCGCCGCCAGTATTCACCAGGGGGGAGACTTGACCCGGGCGCGGCGAGGGGTAGCGTATTAGTGAGGTCGTAGGGCGGCGGGTAGTGTTGGGGCGGGGGCCTCAGGGTGGGGCAGGGGGGGGGGGGTGTGGACACTTTGAGGGTGTAGGGGCGTGAACGGGAGCTGGGGGTGACGGAGGGCCAGCGCGGCGTCTTAGGGTGAGGGGGGAATAGGCGTGTGGAAGCTGCTGGTGAAGGGCAGGACGGGAGACGGTGGGTAGGGTCGAGGGGGGGGGCGTGGATGGGGGTGGGGCGGTGGCGGTCATTAGGGGATGAGGAGGCGGGGAGGGGGGTGCCAGGGTCTGCAGGGGTGGTGTGGGGGGAGGGCGTGGGTGGTGTGGTCAGGGGTCGGACGGCTGTGGGAGCGGGGGGGGTTCTGAGGGGAGGGGAAAGGGGAGGGGAGGGGGGCGGGGGGGGGGGTTGGGGGGGTGGTGGGGGGGGTGTGAGAGAGTGTAGTTGGTGAGGAGAGGCTCTTTAGGGTGGGGATCGGTTCTGGTTGTGGAAAGGATGGGGGCGCTTGGTCAGGTTAAGTTGAGCCTGGTCTGTGGTTCACACAAACACCCCATATTTTTTAATGATTCACCAAGTCCCCAGTCCCCATATTGTGAAATTTACCCAATGTCACCGAGCCACCCCTATTTTGGGAGAAAAAAAAAAAAAACACCAAAAAGACCTCTTTTTTTAGAAAAATTTTGCAAAAATCACCCCATTTTGGGAACATTTCTATTTTTCAATCGAAAAACATTATTTTTGGCATTTTGGCTATATCTCACCCATAAGGCCCTTTCTTTTTTCTGTCACGAATGCCGGGCTTGGAAGCACGAACCTAACACCCATATCCGTTTAATATGGTGAGTGGCCTCCCCCTCTTATTAGGCCCCAGATGTCAAGTTTATAACGAAATGCATAGCCGGACAGACAGACAGATCTGTTTAGTAGTATAGAAATCAGGATTTGGCGATACGCGCAATGATAAGATTGTCTCATCAAGCTCATAAGATGCATGAGGCGCGGTATTCGAAATGCAAATAAAAGTAAATGGAGATCTAATTCAATAGTGAGTGACAACAAGACAACTATCAAAATAAAAAATGATTGTGTCCGTATAGTAATACGGCAATAAAATCCGGATATTGACTGATAATAATAATAATACATAACACTACTTATATTTGATAAGAGTGCAAGCTCATGTAAGATGCCCATGAGCGCCGGTTATTGAAATGCAATAAAAATAAATTGAGATCTTAATTCAATAGTGAGTGAACAAGACAACTATTCAAAATAAAAATGATTTTGTACCGTATAGTATATGAGCAATAAATCCGGATATTGATGCTCATAATAATTAATACATAACAAATTACTGCCTGCGCCTCCCAAAAAACAATGTGAGCGTCGAAAACCCCAGGTGGTTGTCAACAGCCCCGCTCAGTTACCAGGGGACCCGTTTTAAAATCCTGCGCAAAAAAAAAAAAAAACAATCAGCGTCGCACTATGTGGTCTGGCTAAGTGTCTATTACGCACATACGGCACGCGAGAGACAGTGCGAGTATACCAGAAACCATGTTTTGACTAATGTTTGTGGCGAGTAAGTAGTAAGTACTTCCCCGACCTCGGGGAAGATGGAGACGTTTTCACTACAGATCGGAGTCACGGTTATGGGTTGAAGAGTATATGTAAATTTCAGTCGTTAGTGTTTTCATTCCCGTGGACCCGAGGGAGGGGGTCTACCATGACGGTGGAATTGCCCTTGTGCTTTAGAAAGCAAGGTAGGCAGTGTCACTTTTCTGCATATGGACTTTGACCCAATTGTTGCACATCATATGGTTTTGGTCAGCAGTTTTCTGCCGCCACGTTGGTGATAGCAGTGATGTGGCATACAAAGGGATTTTCAGATTTTCAAAGATTGCCAGTTTAATGGGCCTATGTGAACTTTGAACCCCAACTAACACCTATGAAGCCTTGGGTTAGGGATCTTCTGACCAATTTCTGGTGATTGACTGGTTTGTGGCAACAAGAATAATTGAGATGTTAAAGAATTGAACCAGATATAAAATTAGTAGTACTGTACAGTTTACATTGTGTTATGAATATAGTGCAAACAAATTATAAAGTTTGTGGGCATGTGTTCAATAGTGTTCATTTTTACAACAATATTTTTGGTTTCAAACCAGATGATATAAAAAATTCATCTTTTGTTTTGGGGGGGGGCACCATGACCAATCCTCAACCCTTCCGTTCTTTGGCACCATCAAATCTGGGATTTTGGTGCCATAGTTGGAAAGCTTAAAAGTATTTTTCATGAATCTCAACTGTAATTTGACTGCTGAGTGTACTCTTTCCCATTCGATGCTATATAAGCTAAAAAGAAGGAAGGTTCTTCTGTTGAACCTCTTTCTACGAGTGGACTATACTACCAATCCATCAATACTAAAGGCTAAGTCCCTCATTCGTCTTATCACTCACCCACCCACAAAGATGGACTCGCCCAACTGGAGTCTACCGCGCATTGGTGCGATAGCCCAGTTGTGTCCAAACAGAGTCCTACCGAATATTGGGGAGGGTTGGCGGGAGTGATTGGTAAGTATACATGATTAGCACTCGTAGAAGAAAGATGGTTCACAATAAGAACTTCTTTCCACGTCCATCCTTACTTACCAATCCACAATTACCTACAGGCTTTGGACTAACAAAGCAGTGTAGGAGGGGGGCAACCAATAATCCGCCATTTAAAATTTAATATTTACATATACAGCAATATAATTTAAATATTCTATATACTCACCCTAACTTTGGTCCAGTAGATCACATTTGACGGTTTATCAGCTTAACGGCTTGCTTTAAATAAAGTCTGTCAGCTTGCATAATTTATAGTATAACTGGTCACTTACTATACACAAAAACAGCTTGGAATAGTATTTTCTTCAAGGTTAAATCCAAACATGAGAACTCAAACCTGAGCTTGAAACAATAAGCATAAATATCTTTCAAAACCATGGAAAGCAAATTTATGCTGGAACAATGGAATAAACATAACATTAACATATCCTACATAATAATAACCATGAAACAACTGTAAATCTGAGATGCATAAAAAAAGTGACTGCTCTAAAATATCAAACTGGGCAAGTCAGCAATTATCTTTAGAAATGTCATAGTGAAAAATTTGCTACACTCTAAATTCACACTACTGGGTCTAGGGCCGTACACGCCTTCCTGCTGAAAGAACCCTAGCAAAAACTCCTTACGTTACTCAAACATCACGAAGTAAACACTAGTAAATTAAAAGTGGTCTCTCTGACCCAAAAAGCTGCTTGAACTATTGACTCAATGGAGCTCCTTGGAATAAAGGCCCAGAAGACGGAGACTCGGGTTTGAATGTGCATGTAACCTCAAATCTGCTTCTTTGGGCATTTTCATATGCATTTTAATTGTATCAGTATCCAATTAGACATCTTTCTTTAGATATTGCCTTGTGATTTTGGTTGTAGGAGAGTTAAAGAGCTGTCTCTTTCCCTTAGAGGACTTGTAGTCTTCACATACATTTCTAGCGCTCTTACAGGGCACTGCTTAATATCTTCCCCTTCAGTAGACATAGGAGCCCAAATTTTGGACTAAACTGGTTTGCTCTGGATGCCATAGATTCATTCTTGCCAATAGCCCAACCATGGAGGTTCCCAACGAAAGAAACTTATCCATAGAAAGGGCATGTAAATCTCCTACAGACGTCCAGAAGACTGCCAGTAGAAAAAAAACAGCCTTCATAGTCAAAAATTTGAGAGATGACAATGATCAAGGTCAAAAAGGTGCCCCTAACGCTGGTCCCTGAGAGGAAATGAGAGGCAACGAAAAACGTGGTTTTGATTTTGTTTTTTTGGGCGCGGTACCGGTCGGAAATGCTTTTCGTTGCATATGAGTGGACGTTCAATCAACGATTTTTGGTTTCGCCATCAAAGGACTCGCACTTGGCCTCATTGCATTATTGGGCGTTTACCTGGATGGAAAATGACGCGATGGCTTTTTCGTTGACCTGACTGGCCTCTTTCCGAAAATGAAGCCGAAGGTTTTTAGTTGCATCTCCCATTTGGGACGTCTTCAGTGGCAAATGACGCGATGTTTTCGTTACATCTGGGCCGTTATGACTTGGAAATGATTGCGATTGATTTCACTGCATTTTCGGACGGTTTGCTTGCAGAAGGCGCAATGCTTTTAATCAGGCGGGGGTGGGACACTTGTAAATTGCCCATATGACATCGATTCGTATGGGATAGCGCCACCATTTTCGATAAGATATTGGTAGGTAATTTATGCATAAACCGTATTCCATGACGTAAACGCGAGAGCGTGACGCTAGTCATAATAGCGCCATCGCCACGAATATGATTTGTAAGAGTTAATAGCGCACTCACGACTGGCGAACTATAAGCTACAAAATTTCATGCGAGATCAGTGTGCAGTACGCATCCTTATTATTTATTTATTTATTTACCTTGTTTTTATGGCTCATTTTCACGCGATGTTCTCGTGAATCTGGGACGTCTTTCGGTAATATGGCGCGATGGTTTCGTTGCGATCTGGGCCGTCCTTCCAGGGATAAATGTACGCGATGTTTTCGTTGCATTGGGCAGCTCCGGAAGAAATGGCGCGAGTTGTTTAGTGCAATTCTGGGCCGTTATTGACTTTACGCTACTTATTCCGGTGCCGGGAAAAACGGCGAGATGCAATGAAAGCGCAAATCTGGCTCTCGTTGCATCTGGGACCTGTTAAAAATAAAAATAGATTGCCTTTCGTTGCATTTGGGCCGTCGCCCGGCAAAACGACCCGAGGTCTGGTTAGCGGTTAAGTCTACACAAAACAGGGGTAAGGAAGCGACTCCATGAGGGGTTTCGTTGGGGGTCTCTCTATGAAAAAAACTCCTAATCAGCCTATGATGAGAGCCTCACTTGAACTCACTGAATCATTCTCCCAACCTTGATGTACAGCCGATATTGCTGAAACCCTCTGATAACCAGGCAATCGTGGGGCCTGACGGGTCTTTTTAACTGGAAAAAGATGCTCAAGAAAGTTGCAACCTGAACTACAGATGCTTCAAGGAGGATCATATAGGTCGTCATGCACCAACGATATGGTAGAACAGGTCGAGGTTGCATTGTCTGTTTTCTTGTACTCTGCCGCTGCATTGAGCGATTCTTCTGCAATCTGATTCAGAAAAAAGAGTTTCTCAAAGCAATGCTTGGAGACAATTTCCATGCAGTCAGGGCCACAACTTCTTGGACAGCCCTGGTGTTCTATTCTGACTTTGCGTTGACAAAGGGGGGGGGGGGGAATGCCGTAGAAGCCATTTTCACGTGAAGACTATTGGAACTTCTATCAGAAGCTGAGAGCCAACACTGGGAGGACCAAGATGGCATGGCCAATTTGGAGCTATGAGAATACTACCTGTGCAGTTTTTGCCGCTTATTTTTGAGTGAGGCTACCTTTGGCATCGAGGATTTTTGCGGAGGAAGGAGCTGCGTATAGATGAGAGTCCCTTCCAACCTTTGAGTCCAATGATTGTCATGGCTGCCCTTATGTTGTCGAAAACTGGCGAGAACAATAAACAGAGGCTAGCCTTTGTTGTTCCGACTCGCAAACATGTCTATCATTGGAGTTCCCCACATCTGAACCAATTGATTTACAAACGTTTGATTCAAGGCCACTCTGTTGAGGGCCGAGTTCCCCCTGGGATAGAGCATCGTAGGAAATTGTTTTTTTTTTTGCCTGCACAATGTGCATCGCTTTTAGATCACTGATTTTGGTCGCACCACATCAGACTTCCCAGAGTAGAGCCCACAAATCTGTGGACTTGTCCCCCTGGTTTTGAATGTAAGCACCTGTCGAATTGCCGCTCATTGATAAGCACTATCTTCCTTTGATCAACCTGTGGAATTGATAGGGCTACTGAACTCTTCAGTTCCACCAATTTTATGTTATGTTGGCCTGCTAATGTGTGTCCATTTTCCCCCCACTTCAGTCTGCCCCAGATGGGCCCCCCATCCCCTAGAGATGCATCCGTTTTGATCGTCATCTCTGGGTTCGGAGTCTGTAAAGGTCGACCTCTGAACAAGTGATTGCTTTCTTTGTCCGCCACCTTAAGATATTCCTCAAACTGTTCTCTATTGGAATTATCAGTGTCAAATTCTGGACTTGGGGTCCATTTTCTCAACACGGTAAAACTGGTCGCATGTGAAGCCTTGCTAGGGAACCATTTCCCAAGCAAAAGCCATAACCTATAATCTAGAATCTCCGCACGTTGGATTGTTTAGTTGGAATTGTTGCAAGTCAACTCCTGCAGCTTTTGCCCAGCGAGATCTTTTCTTGTCACCACACAGCCCTGTTCAGATGAACCGTGCACCAATGGTAACCTACAGGCTCTAGACCACAAAATACCACACAAGGTAATATCATAATGGGGCAGTGGGGTTAACGACCCCACCCTTTTTAATTTGACCCCCCACCCTTTTTTACAGAGCACCCTTTATACTACAAATTTTGACCCCCCCTTTTTTCACTCGCAAAGCAATATTTGTGATTACCTGTAAACAGTAACATTTATAAACTTCCATCACATTTGCACATGTGCACTGTACAAAAAAAAATAAAAGTGACAATTATAGATCATATAATATTTAATATTTTTTGTTGGCATATCCCAATTACACAGGATTACATGTTCATGAATTCATATTTAGACAGTGGGGTTTGACCCCCCACCCTTTTGTCAGAGGCACCCTTTATACTAGAAAAATTGTCATCCCCCACACTTTCCCTGATTTCATGATTTCCCAACCGGCACCCTTTAAAAAGGTGTACTGCCCCACAGTGAATATCGTGGTATAGTGTGGTATATTTTTTTTATTTGCAGTTGTTTTTTTTTTGTGGTAGTTTGTGTTATGTGAGCTTATCATTGAATATAAAGTGGGGTACAGTCATGTACATCCCGCACCCGACCCGCACCACGTAAGGCTAATAACACCAAGGTTCCCTTGGGCCTGCAATTTCTCTTGGCACCCTGTACATTGTGCCTATGGTGCAGCTTGTTGTTGTTTATTCCTGTGGTATATTGTAGTAGTATGATGAGTTACTCCAACTTTGTAAGGTTTATTTATATCTAACTACTAAGCATACCAGCAGAATACCACAATCAATTTTGTGGTAGTTTGGGTCTAGTGAAGTGCAAGTATGATGAAGTTGTGGTATATTGTTAACTGTGAATAAGTCCGTCACATAGACAGCCGGCATGTTAGGTTATTCTAGGGTCTAGTTGGATTAAGTGTGATTTTTCTTGTTGAGCAGACAACTCCTTCCTTTCTTCAGAATTGCAACTGTTATGCAGTGTCATGCACTAAAGTTCTGATAATTTGTGTGGATGAATGATCCAATCGTCGAGGTAGGCATGTATCTGAACACCCCTTTGACAAGGTATGCTATCACACTGATTGCTACTTTGGTGACAACTCTTGGAGCTGTTGCTAAGCCAAAAGAAGAGCACAGTACTGCTAAACCTTCCCGAACTGAAAGATGGTAGATGGGAATATGTAGAGAGGGCATCTTTTAAATCGATTGTGACTGCCCAATCGTTTGGTTCCAATGCCTAATGATAGACGAAGGTTCTCCATCTTGAAATGGTTCCCAAATCAAACACCTGTTCCGAGGGCGTACATTCATGGTATCATTCTTGCCCCTCCTGTATGTTTTGATTGGTACTAACACTCGGCTGAAAAAAAAAACGTTGTAAGCACATTGACTGGTTCTATAGCATTCTTGTGTACGAGGTCCTTATTTCCTGTCGTAAGGCCTTTTGGCTAAATTGGATCTTGGAAGGTCCGTCTGAACATCCCCGGACTGTAATAAGGAGAAGAGAGGCAACGCTATTGGTACCCCTCCCGAACTGTCGATAGAACCCATTGATCGTTTTGTTATGTTCTCCCATGTTGCTGCGTATTTTGCTAGGTGCCCCCCCCCACTGAGATAAAAACAGTAGGGTAGGGGCTGAATAAATCTGTGTGTGAATATAGTCAGTATTTCAAAAGGCGAAGTCCCTACCATAGGTCCTTTCTTCTTTCGCATAAAATAGATGGGCCAGGATTTGTTTTGTCTGTCTGTGGTTGGGGCAGATGGATCAGACTTTGCATGTGATTGATAGTGATAATCCATGCGAGAACCCTGCTGTTCTTTCATTGTGGCCTGTTTTCTTCTTTGGGATTCGGCCTTTAGATCAGGACGTTTTTGACCTTAAAAGACACTCCTTCTCACTAGTGGTTTTCAAATCCTGCAAGATCTGTGCATGATTCTAGTCTTTGCAGCACACTGCCCACCAACAGTTCAATACCATGCAGGGAAATATCCCAATGACCCTTAAGCGGCCGCGTCTGGAAGGCCAGATTGGTTCAAGGCAATCTTTGCAACGAGCAATTACTGAACGCAACAAACTCGAGTGAACTGATCAAAACTAGCCACAGCACATTAATACCTTAACCAAGTGTGGTGAAACTGATCTCAACAGGTTCCTCGCATGTACCGCTTTTCCCATAAGCCCAATTACCATATTTACCTGGTCGCAGCTTTAGCTGGGAATCCCTCAGCTTCAGCCAGCCTGCCCAGCTACAGCTTTTAGCAGCCTTTATATATTTGCAATGACAAATATACTTAGTACCATACAATAATATGCTATGGACTATCTGGACACTAAATGTCATGTTTTATTGTTAGCCACTCAATTTTTTCTACTATGAATAACAGAGCGTCATAGTTAGCACAAGAAATGGGAGGCAGTGGGAAAAGCTGCTCATATTGTTAGCGCAAGGGGCCTCCTCCCCCGCTATCCCCCGCAGGCGTTCCCCAGCCCTTATCCCGCCAAGCTGGTCTCCCATGTCAATAGTATGGCCCTAAGCCAACAAAGAGTGTGTGTGATGAGCATGCAATACCAGTTCGAGCGCATTTGTCGATGTCAAAGAGCTCATTATCTCCCCAACGGTCTGTACATTTCCATATAAAACTTGCAGTAACATGTGAATAACTTCGATTCGAGTCCGCACCATTTTAATCCATTTTTGGAGTGAAAGATATCGTGTAAATCCTCTCTGGATTCCTATAATCCTCTTTTTAGTCGCAACTTGAGAGAGGAACACGCGACTACCTTTGAAGCCTTTATCGAAGGCAATCCTTGCATAATCCTTCTATGTGAAGCTCAACTGTCTTTGGTTGCTTTGTTGTCATAGAGGGGTTTGTGGATAGATTTGTTTTTCCTCTTGGTTTTTGGGGCATGGCTGGCATCCAATATCCTTTACCAACAATTTTGAGGCCTTCCATTCAGCAGAGTGGGTATAATCCAGCCTCGTATCAGATTTTGATCCTCTGAACCACAAACCGATGGAGTAGGAGACCCTTCCTGTTCAGTATCAAATTTGTCTGCCTGCGGAACTCTCTTCGGAATACGAAATTGCGCAAGAGGCCGGTTGTTCCCTGCATCATCAGGTGGAGCCCCATGCAGGTGGAATTCCCTTTTTGGAACTACTGATTCCCTGAATTTCATGTTTGACATCCTGATTCATCTCCTCAACTTTCTTCAAATCTCTCCCAGCATGGATTGATAATGGATGGTGAATTTGCCCTAGGCCTATCCTACTCCGCACCCTTCTCTGGGGGATAGGCTGGGTCAACAAGGTGACTCTTTTCTCTCTCCTCTCCTGGAGCCGTCACATGAGTAGATCCTTTTTGGGTCTCCACTTAGACCCTTAGGAGGTCCTTCTCGCCCTGAATGATTAAGTCCTTCAATAATACTCAAACTGAGCCAGGATATTGGCATTGCCTTCATCAACGATCTGTTCATCTGAATGATACAGGAGAGTTATTAACATAGCTCCTCTTATTTGCATAAATAAGGCCTGGCGCTACATTCGTTTGTAGGTGAGTGATAAAGACCGGGAATGAGGGATGTAGCCTGTAGTAAATTTGTGGCTTGGTAAGTATAGGAGGGAAGTGGAATATGTTTGTTTGTATACGGTAACCCGAAAATAGTTTGTACAGTCTATATACCATGGCTATTGCAACACACAATTACCGCTCACAAGTCACAATAATGCCCTTCCTACAAACAGAGAATAATTATTGTAATCGGGTGGACACCTTTAAAGGTGCATTTCGTGATCCTAGCATTTCAATTGTTTTCAGAAAGAACATTTTTGTATTGTGCCACAACCTATGAATTTGGCAGCCTCAATGACTTGCTTTTTATTGAGTGTTGCAGAATCTGATGAACATTCATCCCTTGTGTTGAGTTGCACTACCGAGTCCAAGACAGATTAGGTGATGTTTACTATATGACAAATGCTTGGTTTTGGTATCAACTGTGCCACAATGACAATATGCCTAGGCCAATCTGTAGTGTTAACTCATCAATTGTATCAATCATGCTATTTGTTATTTCTGTCCATTTACAGATGAAATTTTAAATTAGGATGAATTCATATTCGTATTTTTGCCAACACACTGCACATCTCTATTCCTGCTGACAGGACTCCTCCTTATTTACACTATCATAGGCCATTAACTTAATCATGGAGGAGTCCTGCCAAAATATTGTTAACGATATGACAAAATTTTTTGTCTCACATTCTCCAATAATTGTTCACACGTCAGGCGAAGAAATTACCCGTCCACCTTCGAAGGTATCCCTTAAAGTGTTATCCACACAGGATAGTCGTAAATATCTACATCAACTTTTTATGAAGTGAAATTGAATGAAATTTCATGACTTGTACTAAGTTAAGATCCTGACCAGTGACTAAGTCCTGATTTTGTATTGCCAGGTGCTTAAGGAAAGCTTTAGCTTATAAATGTAAAATTGATATTACTGGTGCTAAAGATAGAAGAGTTTTAGCTAAAGCTCCCGGTGTAATATTTGAAAATTGGTGTGAAAGTTTTGTCAGTGCATGTTGACATTTGAAGGCTCACAAAAAATGTCATAAGCTGATACACATATGTTTTGGGACTCAACATATTATAACACTGTTAAAGGCATACTGTAAACTGTCATGTAAAGTCCCCAATTATTGGGACTAGCACATCCTCAACATGCAGTTTATAACACCATTCACATTCACAATACAAATTCTTACACAGTTTACACAGGGTCCAGTGCATTCACTGAGTCATTCACAGTAACACACAAATTCACTTCAACTTCAAGCATGCAAATTCTGCCATTCAAATGAATTTCAAAACAAGACTGAAGTGGAAATGTGTGACGTGTCTCTATAGCTAGTCTGAGCTCGAAAAAAAATGAGTCTACCGAAAAATCAACAGATTCCCCGCCCTCCCCTCGCGTACAAAATACCTCGAGTTCCCCACCGTTTTCTCACTCACCGCTTCATAGCCTACGGTAACATTCATTACATATGCCATGCCCCACAGACTCAGTGGCCATGCCGCGCTTTCGCCTGACTTGTTCAGTTTTTGACATTTCTTCAGCCGAGTGATTTCAGTCCGTGTTGCCATTCCCATGTCCTGTACGTTTGCCCCATTTGAATGTTGAAAATCCCCCCAAATTGCAATGATTTTGGGTGCAATTTGCCGATACTGTGCATGACCATGCACTATGCGGGGCATTGCCCATCTCACAATTAAAAAACCATTGTCTTATTGAATTTAGCAACAGGCTCGCGAAGTGACCAAGGCAGTTGATTCAGCATACCGAATAAGGAAATACTTTGATATACACTGACACTTTATATTTCATTGGACAAGGTTTGGTGCAGTTTAATTTCATAATAGCTTCATATCGTGCCATGATTAGAAGCCCAAATTCACCAATAGAATATTTTGGCTACTAATTATGTTCAACATATCAGCTGAAGTATAGCAGTTTACTACTGTAATAACTCCATGAACATTTTTATACTGGCATTAATGTCTTTTCGTATCAGTCCTATTCCTCTGTTTAAACACTACAAGGTGACTAAAAATGGAAGATGTTTTACGCAATTGTTTTGTAGGTCATTTATTTTTAAAAAATTGTGGCACACAAATAAAAGTCTTATCAGACTCTTCAAATCAAAAATATTTCATACTTTAGAGACGGGGTTTTTGAATCTCATATACCGTAATACCTGAGATAGAGGGCTATCGAACAGAAAAGCCAGAGCAACCTCGGGCTACGGAGACAAGCTTGAAAAAAATCATGAGGCTACTCAAATTATTGTCACCGCGATTTAATTGATTCCTTGTGTTAGACGGGTTAGAGATAATCACGCGTCCAAGAAATACTTCATCCGAGAATAAATATTTTTACAGTGAACTACACATGAAAAATAAATAATTCCAATAGCGGCGTAAACTAATCTGATGGAGGTAGAACCTGAGAAGCGAGCG